>JAWZYV010011718.1:0-212743 GCA_038373885.1 Cheiracanthium punctorium
TGGTGGCCGAAACACCACAAAACTGAAACGTTATAATGATCATGTTGCCATGAAAGTAATACAAAGTTACAGTTTGATCTACATAACGTCATTCTGGAGCGCGACATCTCATGATGTTAACACTAAACCAAATGAATCATGCACTTTTTTACTCGATGCACTATTAAGTACTAACAGTCAACCTGTGTCTCCCACGCAACTTTCAGACAGCGTACATAAGCACGAAGTTGGTTCTTTAAAATGGGCCCAATTGAGGGATGGACGCGAGACTGCGAGACGAGACGAGACTTCTCGTAGTCTCTCAATTTGGTCGTCTCGCCAAACGAGGTCGTCTCATTTGGTCGTCTTTATCGTCTCGCAATTTTGCGAGACGATACCTCGGTGTGCGAGACGAGATCTCGAGACGATACCTCGGTGTGCGAGACGAGATCTCGAGACGATACCTCGGTGCGAGACGAGACCTCGAGACGATACCTCGGAGTGCGAGACGAGACCGCGAGACGATATCACCAGGTGCGAGACGATATCACCGGGTGCGAGACGAGACTGTGAGACAACACCACGGGTCAGCTGTCGCGCAAGACCTCGAGACCAGTCTGGCAGTCTTGCGCTAAAACAGGCTAATAGGGTTAAAGTCAGTACCTCAGGTATATGTAAGGCATTGCTTACAAGTCGTCCAACAAAACAGGAATTTTAGATGCAATGGGCAATCTATCCGGCTGTTCTCGCATTTTTCCATTTTTCAGCAGATGTCAGCGCTGTTAAAAATAATCGTGACCCTTTTTTGACGGGAAATGACGTGTAAAAAGTAAAGGATTCTCGTGGAGCCCTGTCACCCGCAACTATTTTGATAAAAATCCAATCTATTCTTCGTGACTGGCAACAGTCAAAACGTTCGGTGATCCCAGAGCGGGAACACTGCGCGTGAAAGGGTTAACACATTTACGCCTAGTGTTCCCTTTTTTGGAACTGCATTTTCGCTATCAGTCGAAAACGTTATTTATTTTTCCTAGCCTTTATTCGCGAGTACTGAACCTCCACTCCACACAATATTTTAACAGGACCCAGTAGGACGTTGACATTTCGATTTTTATACGTAATGATTTTAAAAGAAATCATCCCTTGTGCAAGAAATTGACGACAGAAATTTATCTATTATCGCTGTTATTGGCAAACATCGAAGAAAGTTGCAAAAATGTCTGGGCACAAATGGGTTTAAAAAAAGAATTTTCTTTTCCCTTCTTTCTCCAAACAGGGATACCAGATTCTTGAGGGCGCCAAAGCGCTTCCACCAACCCATTTCGCAAGGACTGTCAAAATGGCGATCCAAGATGTCAGTTCCAGTCAGTCGTTTACGACCACTGCATTGCCGAAGGAAGAACGCGCCGTTTGTTACAGAAAACGTCAAAATAATGACGCACAAAAGTGAAAAACGCTTCCAAATGAATCAATAATATTCCTCTAGCACCCCTTGCCACCGATTTCCGTTCCCGTTCCACAGTTCAGCTCTTCCCTCAACGGTCAATTACCTCCGCATTAAACATTCGATACCCTGGTGTCGAGGGGAGGAAGAGAGAGAGAGAGCACCATCTTTTTTGCCTTAATTGGCCCCCTCAGATTTATGTCTTTTCCATTCCCACAAGGCCTCTTGCCAAAGTTCCCAGAAAACGCTGACGAGGGAGTGTTGCCATCCCGGAACATACAAATACCTGGTGTGTGTCAATCCCTTGGCACGAGACTCGAAGGCGCTACATGGTGATTACCGTCTGACTTGCTCTCCGCCCAGGGGTCAGCGGGGTTCTTTAACACCTCTCTCAAAAGAGTGACGAGATCTGGTATCCAGGGCATCTGACAGCCCCCCAGACCGACCCCCCAATGTGCTGCTGCCCCTGCTACAGCGGAATATGTTCTACAGAGGCTGTAGCGGAAGATAAAGTCTGGTCCGGCAGTTAACTTGTTTAAGTGATACCGGAGTGTATAACTAGATGGTTTTGCTTTGATTGACTGGATGGAATGGCAAACTTGGACAACTCGAAGCTCGGTTTTCTGTCTGTCTGTAGGACTCCGGGCGCCAGCCAGCTAGATAATCCTCTCAGTCGGGTTGGTTTATCTTGCCGAGATCTGGTTTCCAGGATATTCTGAGATGTTAGTGAATGCGTGAGATATGCAGGTGGTTGTTAAAGGCTTTGCACCGATAACCTAACAATGTTCGAAAGCTGTTTCTGGATAAAAACAAGTAAGGGGGGAGGGGGAGGTGAAAATAAACCACCCTCGTAAGTGTCAATCTTGAGCAATTTCGAAAGTGTTTTCACTTTCTTCACAGTCTGAGCTAAAGCTTGCCCTTTCCCTTAAAGGCGAAACAAAAATTGATATTTATTTTAACCCTTTCATGCGCAGTGCTCCCGCTCTGGGATCACCGAACTCTGACGTTTTGACTGTTGCCAGTCACGAAGAATAGATTGGATTTCTATAAAAATAGTGGCGGGTGACTCCACGAGAATCTTTTACTTTTGAGCACGTCCTTTCCCGTCAAAAAAGGGTCCCGATAATTTTTAACAGCACTGACATCGGCTGACAAAATGGAAGAAGGCGAGAACAGCTGGATAGATTGTCCAATGGTGAAAAAAGGGGAGCCCTTGCCATCCCTCGTCTTAACGACCAGCAAGAGGGCGGACGATCGAAACGTTCATCGCGTGCCACAGATCGAGAGACCCTTTTTTGACGACAGCTGCACAGCCAGCTGTTAAAAGAAATCCTAAAAAGGATTTGGTATATCTAGGTTACCAACAAACCGAGAAATATGTTTAAAAAAATCGATTAAAAATTCCTGAACACTAGGATGTATCGGCGCCGATACCTCCTATTTTTTTAAGTATCGGTATCGGTTCTTTCGATTCTAAAAGTATCGGGAAAGTATCGGTTTCTGTTGCTTTCATCCATTTTCACCGATATTTTTCAACCGATACTTCGCTTTTCAGAAGAAAACCACGCAGGCGCAACACCATTCTAGAATCTTCATTTCGGTAATGAGATAAGAGGCGTCGTTTCATTGGCACATTTGTTTGCGCGAGTGTTTTCGAACTGTGTTTTGTTTGAAATTCTAACCATCGCTAAATGGATGTCGTATCACCAAGTGTGGTCGAAATTATGGACGAAGAATCGTTAGATGACTGTTTAACAGGACAATTGTGTATTCTTCTAAATTATTTTGAATGGGTGTCCAACCCTAAATACATTATCTGCAAGGATTGCAAAAAACAAATGTCGAGAGGTAGGCTATAATTTTAATTCAGTTTTATAAACGTTTATTTTCTCACTGTGTGCACTCGAAAAAGAGTTCATTCATATATTTATATATATACACACACACAATTGAATCTCCCCATAATGAACTCGCTCGGTTCTAGTTAAAAAATTCGCTATAGAAAAAATTTCGTTGTACAGAGATTTTTGCAGTTATTTTAGCAAATATTACAAACTTTTTAGTTAATTCGATGTTTAAAAGTATTAAATTAAGAATTTCAATTAAAAATAAATTGGTATTTATTATTTGTTAAACTTACGGTTTCTTACTTTTCATTGTATAAAAGAAATGTTCAAAAGTAAAGACAATCCACGAAATTAGAGAATAAAATATGTAATGCACTTCAAAATTCCGTTATTTTACATTGTTTTGCATTCTGTGATTTTAAATTTTCATAAAAATATTCACATTTTAAAAGTCCGCTGAAAATAGTGAGGCGCATTTTCTTCCATTTGGAAACCTATTTTTAATGGTTTTGAAAGGTTGAAGCATTTAAGTATGATGTGGTTTTGGTCGTGAAGCGCAGGGCTTTATTATTATATGGGCAAATCGGGACTTTGCCCAAGGGCCCTGACTTGAAAGCGCCCCTATTTTAAATGCTTTTTCTGAAATATTTTTTTGTATCAAAATTTTATGAAAAGGTTAACAAATTTCATAGATTGGAGGCCCCCAAATTGATCAATGCCCGGTGCCCCTGTTGGTCATAATTGGGCGATAGTGAAGTGTCTTCATTATCGGAGTCAGTTTCACTTCCCTGGCCTCCATTTTTAACATCTGTCACTCTTCCACTGAATAGTCTGTTCAAAAATTAAAATTTCTTCAAACTAAAAAAAAAAAAAAAAAAAAAAAAAAAAAAAAAAAAAAAATCAAAGTTAAATCGGAAATATTTGCTATGGGAAGATAAGCTATTGTTTATATGGAGAATTTTTATAGTGTTATTTAAGCTTTAAAGTTACGTCTCCATGAAAAATTTCGTTATAGGGAGAAATTCGTTGTAAGGAGATTTCGTTATAGGGAGATTCTACTGTATATATAGGCTTTTGATATCGTTGGAGAAAGTCTAGCTCTTGGTATAGATTTCACTCTTAAGAGACAGGCTTTAAATTTTTATTTTTAAAAAATGGCGCAAGGACAGCTGATTCGTCATGGGTAATACATATCAAAATTTGAGGGAGACGGTCCTTGACATCGAAGTTGTGGGCCAAACTTGCGGATTTTAGCGAAGTGGCGAGCCATATAATTGCGGGCCGATTTATATAGGATATTGAATGGTTTATACGGAGTTTTCAAATGTTCCGCGGGCCGGATCAAAAGCCGTTGCGGGCCACATCCAGCCCGCGGTTGCCCATATGTGTCTTAAAGTGTAATATTTCAGCCTTCGAAATACGTTTGAGAATTTGTTTCTATTTAGCTTATAGAACTTCAGATACAGACATTTTAATATTTGTCGGCCGGAAATATTTGAAACCGAAAGTAGTAGCATTCGCTGCAAACGTAAAAAAAGCGCCCTTTTTGTGCTCTAGATCAGTGGTTCTCAAACTATGGGCCGCGACGCATTGTTGGGTCACGGGAGCAATTTCGGTGGGTCGAAAAGGGTGGGAAAAATTAAACTTTAGTTATATAGTAAACTATACTATTTTATATAGCCTATATTGGTTATCGTTATGTAGTAGTGGGTCGCGAAAAAAAAAATCTAGTTGAAGATTTTTTGAAAAGGACAAAAAAGTTTGGGAACCACTGCTCTAGATCAAGATTTTCTCAGTTTCAGTTCAAAATGCCCCCCCCCTTTCGACGGTGGCACCCAGTCCTTGCTTACCGTAACACGCCGACCCTGCTCAGAGCTTAGAAGTAAAACATATAAAATTTGTTCATATCAATCACAGAAAAACCTGTTAACAATGATCATAAAAACAAAAACACTGAAGATCCATTTCATTAAATATGGATACTTTAAGTAGCAACTTTTTTTTAAGAATGAGAATTTAGTTTATCGTTTTTGGATTTTTCTTTAACCTTCATTTATTCTCGTCATTTTTAACCATCTTTTACTCCAAGGCGTAGCTTGAAAACGAGCAAAAAATATTTTTCTTCATATTTGTAGCTGTTTCAATGAAAAAATGAATGATACTGAAATTATAAACGAAAACTATATGCAAAAACAATTTATTCCTCCTTTGTGTCGCAAAGTTAACTTTATGGCAGTGACTTGAAAACTGGCGACTCCCGTAAACTTTAATTATGTGGGTCCAGAAGTTAAACGATTCATTTTTAAAACATTACAGAGTATCACAAGTACGAATTATCAAACATTTAATGATTGTATTATCTATCAGATTAACGAGAGAACGTAGGATTTGTGTATCATTCTGTTTTGAGAAGTGTAATAATTATCAATATCTAATAATTATTTATATTGTTAATTTAAAAAGTTGAAGCTGTATTAGTATAATAAGTATTACTGAATATTAGTTAGTTTATTTCATATTTTGGGTTAAAAAACATATTTCTTGTGAATAGAATTTGGTTTATATATAAGAAAAGTAGAGGAATAATCGGTGTGTACCTGCTCTTCGTACAGAAAAGATCAAATACATGGATCATCCGGATTAATTGTGACCTAACCCACTCCGGAGAATCAAAATATTCGGATTTTCAAAAAGAACTTAAAAATGATCATAGGAGTTCATATTAAAAAGAAATCTTGCTAAAACGTTTAATAATTCACTTAGTGGTTAAATAATTGGAGCAGATAAATGAAACCATTAATTAATGTGAACTTATTATGCATTTTAAGGGAAGAATTTACGTACATATTTAATGAACAATATGTAAATACATATGTACTTACATAGTACTGTACAGTTTATACATTATCACAATTTAATGCAGTTTAAGTAATCTAAAAAATATTTTCAGAAAAGAATTATAACTAAAGAAAATCTAAGCTTTGAAGTTGAATAAATTTCATGTTTTTACGTTTGTAAGCACAAAATCGGGGCATGAACCATAAACAAAGACACATATAGTAAGAGCAAGCAGGAAGTTTGTTTTGGGTCTAATATGGAAACCTTTTATCTGGCTCATAAGCAACAAACAGGTGACAAAATAGAGGTTAAGAAAAATTGATTTTAATATTTGCACCAGTCGCCACTGGAAATGGATTCTCTTATTAATATATCCCTTAAACCCCCCCCCCCGCGTGTTTGTGTTCTGTCAAGCCTAAATGAGGGGCATCTACTTATAGGGTAGGCTTGGGCGGAGGACTTTTTAAGGGAGTCTAACGCATATTCCCGTAACATCTGGAGAAAATCGCTCAAAACTCTAGACCACTAGATCGACAGCCACGCGAGGAGAAACAATTCCGAACCTGCACACTAAGACGCTTCCCAGTACTCAGCTTTTTATATTCTTCGGCATGATTAAATAGAAAAGAAAGACTAGAACTGCTGTAAATACACACTTCAATGTATCCATGCTTTTTCTTTTGAATGCTTTCAAAAGAAAAAGCAGTGGATACATTGAAATTTCAAAGCAGTGGCTCAAATTTCATCATGCTGTTATTCCTTTTAACGAGAAAACAAACTCGCTACAAAAACTGCCCAGAATACAGATGTAGGTTTAAATGACATTAAATTATGTAAAATATCGGTATCGGTTAAGTATCGGGCTGATACCATAACTTAAAAGTATCGGTATCGGCTATTTCTGAAAATGAATTTATAGGTAAAGTATCGGTATCGGTCATCGGCGAAAATGTGGTATCGGTCGATCCCTATTAGTTTCTGGTGAAACAAGGGTCGGAAAGCACGCTGTTGTTTCGGCACTTTTATCCGAAGTGATTATGAACAGCTACACGAAGACGACGTTGCCGACCCCACATTGCTATGGGATTCCGATTCCTTATTATGTGCCCTATCACCCCTTAAAGTTTTGCCCAAGAGTTTAGATTCATCCTGTATATGCATTTCATTTTTGAACAGTGTGAACCAAGATGCCAGGCGAGTTGGCCTGTCTATATTATAGGAGTGTCTAAGTAATCTAAAATTTCAGGTGAATGCTACGAGAATTTAAAAAAATCGTAAGTGAAAGATAAAAATTAAAATACCTTTCTGATTCAAAATAATTATTAAGGATATGTTTCCTTCTCATAATATTCAATTAGAAAGTTTTAAAATTGTCCCTGTGTCGTAAAATTAAATTTTTTCTATATCAAATCATTAAAGTGGTTTTGTGTAACTAATATTCGCCACAAATTTTAAATGGTTTCATTTTGTGATGATAACGCTATGATGACGTCATTTTTGTAGGCCTAGTAGTGATGACGTGCAAGCTTCAGCTGTATGGCTTTGTTTCTTTTGGAGGTATTTTAAAGAGATTAAAAACCAGAATCTAATAGTTAATAAGCAGCATTAAATAGTCTACTATGGAAGTAAACTATATTTAGTACTTTTTCCATTACTTTTTATTTCTTTAATTGATTATTCTTGTACCGATTTCTTTAATAAGTTTTTGTTTTTCGAACTTCAGAAAGGCGTGCTGTACTATACACAGTTCTCAATTACGTTATCAAATGCTGGAAACCTTAGTCAAAAATGCACTTGTTGGAACATTTCAGAATCTAATTTGTAGAATATAGGCTACATTCTCTAGATCTAGTTTGTAGATTTCATAATCCAAAAAAATGTTTTATGAAATCTACAAACTAAATCTAGAGAAAGTATTATGAAATCTTACAAACTAAATCTAGCGAAAGTATTATGAAATCTTACAAACTAAATGTAGAGAATGAATTATGAAATCTACAGACTAGATCTAGAGAATGTAGTCTCTAATCTACAAATTAGATCTAGATTCTGAAACGTCCCAACAATTGCAAAAAAACTAACTCCTAAGAAATTCTTTTACGGCTGAATTGCACCTAAAATTAAAAAATATTTCAGCTCTGACCATATTTATTCTTCCACATTTTTCTCATTTTGGCGCCTCTCTCAAAATCACTGCGACCGCACACGTCTTGCGCCGGCCCTGATTGTGCACCCCCCCCCTTTTCCGATTTAAATTATTATCTATTATGATAGTTAATTGACCAGGGTCACCAAAAAGACAATACATTAAGGATTATGGCCACCTTCAATAAGCCCATAGAGATAAGACAGTCGTCATGCCAAGATATTCGCCAACTGCTGCCAAGTTTTGGCGCAGTATCGCCCGATTGGGCTCTAAGAATAGGTTCCCAAAATTGAGCCCGGCTTGGCGACATCCCGTAGATTCGGCGAGTCATCGCCAAACCTTGGAATGTCGTATCTCAATTTAAATGCGAGTTTGGATGAAGTGCGATTCAAAATGTCTTCAGTTTAACCCTTTCGCGTCGGAGAGCTCAGGAATGAATTGCGCTGAGGGCAGCAGGCGTGCCAAGTTATCAAGTCCGAGAAGAAAGGCTGCAGTAAAACCTCGCTATAACGATACTCGATACAATGATAAATCGCTGTATAACGATAAAATTTTGAGGTCCCTCGGAATTTCCATACCATATAATATCCCCTCGATATAACGATAAAATTTCGAGGTCCCTCGGAATTTCCATACCATACAATATCCCCTCGATATAACGACGATACATCCCTCTAGAACGATTATTTTACTGGATCCCTTAAGTATCATTATATCGAGGTTTTACTAATAACTTAACATCACCAGCCGGCGCGGGCTCAACCGCGCGGACGACATGATACTCAAGACTCTTTTTTTTATTGGTCTTTTCCTTGTGGCAGCTGGCCGCAGGGGCAGCCCTAGAGTACGCCCTAGCGCCCCCTGCAAATGTCAAAAAAGCACCCCCTTTTATTCTTCAGATCAAGTTTTTCTCAGTTATTGAGTTCGTAATGGCACAGCGGTGCGATGCTTACTTTTGCTTACCGTGTCTGGTATCCCCTGTAGACGCCCAAATAATAATATTAATGGGCATTATAGAGCATTTAGATGCGACGCTTCGGTATTATCATCTGTCTGACAGCTGACTGCGCATCCATGGGCGTCCCATACGATTGTTTGTTTGCCAAGAGAGGACAGCTCGCATCACTGAATGTGTCGCTTAGAGCTACATATACGTCCTTACCGGAATTTCCCGCCACAATTTGGAACCTCATCAGAAGGTGACGGACTTCTGAATATTGGCACCTCTCAGAAACTGCTAGCGACCGCCGAGAGGACTTTCGGAACCACGGATTGAACGTGCACGTACACCGCATGTACTCGGTGGTCTTTATTTTTCAATGCTTTTCATTTAGCGCATAAACTCATGAGACACTTTTAAGTCTAGCACGGTGCCTAAAGGCACGTGCCCCCAAACTTTGTTTGGGAAACTATTCATTTCTATAAACATTTGATATGGGACCCTCACAGACAGCCGTAGTGTTATCCAATATTTAGTAACGGGAGGAGAATTGGGGACCTGAAAAGAATCATTGAAAAACTCAAACCTTGTCCAATTCTCCTGTCCTCCATCTACAGTGGATACCATGGCACACAAATGTAAAATAGGATGATGTAGCTAACAGACTAGCAAAAGAGGATACGCCCATGCTTCAGGTTCATGCTTTACCTTGATCCTATCTTTTGATATACTCTAGAAAAAAGGCTTTAATTAACAGTTCCTGGAGGAAACTTCCACAGCGTTCTTGGTATCATAGTACAGGTTCTGGTACTGCAATCGGTTTCAGAGGCATAGGCGCACCCACGGAGGGGGCTATGGGGGCTGAAGCCCCCCCTAACGGTTGGAAATTAGAAGTGAAAAGTATTGAAAACTGTCACTCATGAGTTAAATGTTTTCTTTTTAAAAATTGTCTTCAAATTATTTCTAAAATACATTTTACCAAAAAAAGATGTTAGTTTTTAAATAAAAACTTACAGTTAGAGCATGAAACACGGTTCAACTTGGTTACAACATCACTGAAAAGATCCTATAATTATTGGATTCTAAAATGAGTTACATGGCTCGTGGGGTTATGTTCTACGGGCGAGTCGACTAGCACAGAATATTTTGACGTTATAAGAAAATTATAACTATAATTGAGGTCACTACAACCGAGTTCAGCAGTACTTGTAGCCCAGCCCCCCCTAAACTAATATCCTGGGTGCGCCACTGTTCAGAGGTAAGCGGAAAGATCAAACAGCCTCGTCTCGCTTGACTTCTAGATCCTCAGATTTTCTCATGGAACTAAAATTTTCTCAATTTGCACCAAATGAGAAAATTTTAGTGTCCTTGAGGCTACTGCTCAAAATTTGCTTAGTTGCGGTGACTTGGTGCGTGAAGATCTGGTGAGGAAACCTACTATGGTGTTAGAGATCATGAAGGCGAACGAACTTATGGATCTGATCTCATCTAGATCAGACTTTTTTTGTTTTAACCTGAAGAAATTTCACTATTTTAACGGTTTGCACTTAAATGTGTCGTACGCCCCCTCAAAATGTTCGATTCTTCCCTCCAAAATTTTTGGCCAGTTACCGCAGGTTGAGACGGTCACGTCCTGACAACAGTATCCGTCTCCTTAGCAGCGATCGATGGACCAGTCGAATGAATTCTCAAATCGATGACTAGTAGTCGAACAGAATAAATAATCGAATGGCGAATATTTGCAAGTTTCACTTTTTGAAAACTAGTCATCGAACAGTATTTGGTGTTTCCATTCGAATACATTGATCAATTTCTTTTCGAATGCTTTTTATTCGAATACTGCTTGTGATTTCGAATGGGTTTTTCAAAATCGATGAGCTCGAATAAATTTAATACAGCGAAGCCTCCGTAAGGTGGACCCTGAGCGTCCTGCAGAATTTTCCAACTTTCAGAGGTGTCCAACTTATAGAAGTGTATTTTTATAGTATGGACGCGTTCCGTTCCCTGAAAATGTGTCCAAGTTGTGGAGGTGGTCAACTTCGGAGGTTTCACTGTAACGGATCAATTCGAATCCAGTAAAACCTCGATGCAACGATGCTTAAAGGACCCAATGAAATGACCGTCCTAGAAGGATTTATCGCTGTATCGAGGGGATTGTATGGAAATTCAGCGTGACCGAAAAATTGGATCGTTATAGAGGGATTTATTGTTGTATCGAAGCTTGTATATCTAAGCTGTTATACCTAGGTTTTACTGTATTTCCATTGGCTCATGCCTATCAGTATCAAAAATTTGCAGACTGTCAAAACGTTGAACGCGGAACCGCCGGAGCTCGCCAAACTCCGTTTACGGCAACCCTACGCGTGCACCGTTGCCACCTCAGCCTGAAAAAAAAAATCGCAACGATATCTTACGGTGAGGGGGAATGGGGGGAGGTAGTGAAAGGGGGGAAAAAAAACGTGCGCTCAGGGGTCAAATGTTGAACAAACATCGGCCACCAGCGCGGTAGTAATTATCGGCTGGTGGGGTGAAGAGGGTGTGCGGGGTAAGATTCTCGGAGCAAAAAATCGTCTGTCGACAACTCCCCGAGTTTCTCGTTAGCACGCGGGGATGGCGAGGAAATATTCTCTTTTTTTTTTTCGTCGTCATCATCATCATTATTCCTTTAACTTTTTTTCCTTTTGTTTGTGTATTTTGTTGGCAGATCGCCTTACCTGCTTGTTTTATAGGAATGAGCTGTGTTTTTTGTGAGTGGCATGTTGTTTTGGGGGGGGGTTGGCGATGGTTTGGGAAGTGTATCGTTTTGGTGTTGCGTATGTGCGTATTGCTCAGTGGTTTAGGGGATTTTTTTTTAAAATATGTATCGTAGATGGACATATAATTGATATCACATGGCTTGAGGTGGTCATTCGTGATCTGTTGTTTTTGGGTTACGGCCGTTTAGCTTTTACAGTCGAACTCGCTTATAACGAGCAATGATTATATTTAAAGAGCAATCGATCATAAGGGTCCTTCGATGGTGATGGGTGTGATATTTTGAGTCGTTTCAAAATGTTATAATAATCTTTTAAATGCAGAATTTATTAAGTAATCTATATAAATAAAATTAGACTTTTGTCTGTACATTTCTTGGAATTCAAAAATTTTGCGCTTTCTATCCGTTTCAAGCACCGGGAATCCGATGCGACCCTCAAAAAAAAGTTTGTCTGTCTGTCGTTCTGTCATTCTGTCATTCTGTCCGTGACGCTTTTTCTGTTTAAGCATCACGTAAAAACGGCTGAAGTGAATGATACGAAATTGGTTGTCATGATAGGTGGTCACTCAACTTAAAACATAGGCGTCGAATTTAAAAAAAATCTTGATTGGATTTTGAGATTTTGCGAAAATCATTTCAAACTGCGTAAATTTGTGTTCGCACATCACGTAATAACTGCAAAGGTGAAAAAATGATATTTGGTGAAATGATAGGTGGTCACTCACTTAAACTATAGCATCTAATTAAAAAAAATCGATCAGATTTCGAGATTTTGCGAAAATCGTTTAAAACTGAGTGAATCTTTGTTCCCGCATTAAGTAATAATGACTAAAGCGAATGATATGAAATTTGGTCACATGATAGATGGTTGCTCAACATAAACTATAGGTGTCCAATTTTTTAAACATTTTTATTAGATTTTGAGATTTTGTGAAAATTCTCTCAAAATACGCTTATATTTCTTCAAACATCACGTAATAACGACTAATACGAATGATACGAAATTTAGTGATAGGATAGGTAGTTGCTAATCTTAATTTATAGGCGTTGAAATTTTAAAATATATTGATTACATTTTGAGATTTTGCGAAAATCGTTTTAAAATGCTGAAATTTTGTTCCAGCATCACGAAATAAAGACTGCAGGGAATGGAACGAAATTGGGTGACAGGATAGGTTGTCACTCAACTTAAATTCTAGCCTTCAAAATATTTCAAAAATGTTGATTAGATTTTGAGATTTTGCGAAAATTATTTCAATATGCGTCAATATTCGTTCGCGCATCACATAATTACGACCAAAGCGAATGAAATGATATTACTTAGTGACTCTCTAACCTGTAATATTTTAACAATACATAAAAATTATAACTTCGCTTTCTTTACTTTGGCAACATACTGCATCCATTCTGTGTACTCCTACAATGCTGACGAAAGTTCTTGCTTTTTGGAAATTTGCATTCACTAACCCGTCAAGGACGGGTACTTCAGCTAGTTTTACATATATTTAAATACTATTAGTTCACAACAGCTTTAATCTAGTGTCACACTATATCGTAAGCTGTAGAATATGCAAAACATGTATTTTTTACATATATTTAAATACTATTAGATCACAACAGATTTAATCTTTTATTAAGCTATTTCGTAAGCTGTACAATATCCGAAACGTATTTTTTACGTATATTTAAATACTATGAGTTCACAACAGCTTTCATCAATTGTTACACTCAGTCGTAAGCTGTAGAATAGGCATCCCATGTATTTTTCTATAAATAGGTTACAATCCTAAAAATTTCAACATAAGGTGACCAGGCGAAATACACGAGAGATGAGAGATGAAATGACATAGTCCATTAATATCGTTTTAATATGGCAATAATGAAACTAAAAAAATTTGGGGGGTCTCCCCTGACGAGGCCAATGAAAGTTTGGAAAATTTGGATATAATGCGCCAAATGAGACCAGGTGGGCTTTAAGCCTAACCACATGTATCCACATGATTCGGATATGGGATGGAAAATTGAAATGGTGTGCTCTATCGTCAAGCGCCACTGCACAGTGCACACACACGTATATATATATATATATATATATATATATATATATATATATATATATATATATATATATATATATATATATATATAATGACAATGAGTTAGATTCTTGCGATTCTAAAGCAGTAGTAAAAATTTTTGTACTGGCTCAATTTTCTAGAATATTTTTTTAATTCTGTGACGGGTGTGACATTTTTGAGACGCGACTTTCCGCTAGCATCTATATTTATAAAACAATCTGTGGGCTTTACTATAATAAAGACTTTCATAAACTTTTTCATAAACATTAAAACTTTTTTAATAGTTAAAACAGATTCAACTTAACTAAATTTCATGCTGGCTGTCGCTCGGCATTCGTGCGGCTGTGCCGAACAGCCAGCTGTCGTCAAAAAAAGGGTATCTAGATCTGTGGCAGGCGATGAACGTTTCGATCGTCCGCCCTCTTGCTGGTCGTCAAGTCGAGCGATGGCAACGGCTGCCCTTTTTGCAGCATTCGACAATCTATCCAGCTGTTCTCGCATTCTTCCATTTTTCAGCAGGTGTCAGTGCTGTAAAAAAGAATCGTGATCATTTTTGTTACGGGAAATGACGCGCTAAAAAGTAATGGATTTTCGTGGAGCTAAGTCACCCGCAACTGTTTTTTAGAAATCCGATCTATTCTTCGTGACTGGCAACAGTCAAAACGTCCGAGTTGGGTGTTCCCAGCGCGGGAACACTGCGCGTTAAAGGGTTAAAGCATGGAGTGAGTAGAATTTCCCGAAAAATGACATGGGCGATCCCACTCGGTGGCCGTTTAGAGGGGGTCGGGTGGCCGCTGGTAGAGGTTATTTTAACATTAGGTCTATGAGCCGATCCATCCGTGCATTGAAAAATTGGCCGTTTAGAGGGGTGGCCGCTCGGAGAGGTTTCCCTGTATATACCTTCCCCCCGCACTGGCGCCTGCGAAGCCGTAACTGAATCCATTAAGTGAATCCAAATGAATTCAGGCTCACCGTGATAGATCCTTGTTTACGATCCTAAGAGGATAAGTACATGCGTGTAGTTTTTAGGGAGAGAAAAGATCTGTTAATAAACGGGCAACACGGAGAACAGGTGAGAAGTTACGGCCTTCTCCCCCCCTCGGCCACGGGTCCATTAACGATGGACGCGTGAAATTTGGATGAGTTAGGTGGCTACGTTTCTTTGGATCTTTTTTGTTTATGGGTGTGTTTTTCGAAAAAGGGATTAGGGCGATAAATAGATATGCATTCAGGGTGGTTCGATGCTTACCAACGTCCATGGCGCCGGGGACTGATTTCTGAGCAGGGTATTTGGGGGCAAGTACCCGGGCCCCCAGATGATATTTAAGAATTTGCAAATTTTGATTTTAATTTGAAATAAGTGACAGAGAAACTAAATTTTACGGAAAATAATAGAATAATTATTACTCTGTTACTATCTCATAGCTCTGGCATTATATCCACATCTTTTTACTTTCCGAAAATGTACCCGTAAGGAAAGTAGTGTCATCCTGAAAAAATTCGACTTCGAGATTGGGGTGTAGGGACACGTTTGGAGGTCTTCTGAATTCATTTAGGCTATTTTTACGAGATGTATGTATGTATGTGTGTGTTTGTGTGTATGTAAGTGAACACGATAGCTCCTAAACGGAACATTCGATGGAGCTCAAATTGGGTATACAGGTTATAAACCACCGTCGCAAGACCGGTATGGATTTGGGTGTGCATAGGACTTAGTTTTTCTACAGGGCTACGACAAAGATTTCTTTTACAGCATGGTGTATGGGGAGTTGGGAGTTCTTGAAAGTGTGCTAGCGTTTAAACGGCGCATTCGATGGAGCTTCCATTGAGTATATAATTTTGAATGATTCATTGATTGAAATTTATTTAAATGCTTGGTCGTGATCTTAATTGTAAGAGTTCGGAAAGTCGAGTGGAGTCACTCCAGATTTTTTTTTTTTTTTTTTAGCTAAACGGTATAGTCTCGAGCAGTGGCGCGCCCAGGATTTTAGTTTAGGGAGGGGGGGGGTTGTTAGAAATACTCGGTTACAGTGACCTCTATTATAGTTACAGCTCTCTTATAACGCCGAAACATTCTGAACCACCTGACTTGCCCATAGAACAGAAGCTCCCTATCCATGTAGCTCCTTTATAGAATCATAAATAATTATCGAATCTTTTCAGTGGTGTTGTCTTGTCATTGAGTTAAACTGTGTTTCATATACTAGCTGTAAGTATTTATTGAAAAACCATCGTCTTTTTACTTTCCGAACATGTACCATGTAAGGAAAGTATTGTCATCATGAAAAAATTCGACTTCGAGATTGGGGTGTATGGACACGTTTGGAGGGCTTCTGAATCCATTGATGCTATTTTTACGAGATGTATGTATGTATGTGTGTATGTGTATGTGTGTTTGTGTGTATGTGAGTGAACACGATAGCTCCTGAACGGAGCATGCGATTGAGCTCCAATTGGATATATAGGTCATAAACCACCGTCGCAAGACCGGTATTGATTTGGGTGTGTATAGGACTTATAGTTTTTCTACAGGGCTACGACCAAGATTTCTTTTACATTATGGCCTATGGGGGGAATTTCTTGAAAGTGCGCTAGCGTTTAAACGGTAGATTCGATTGAGCTCCAATTGGGTATATATATTATAAACCACCGTTGCAAGACCGGTATTGATTTGGGTGTGTATAGGACTTATAGTTTTTCTACAGGGCTGCGACAAAGATTTATGGCCTTATGGCCTATGGGGGGAATTTCTTGAAAGTGCGCTAGCGTTTAAACGATACATTCGATTGAGCTCAAATTGGGTATACATGTTATAAACCACCGTTGCAAGACCGGTATTGATTTTGGTGTGTATAGGACTTATAGTTCTAAAAAGCTACGACAAAACTTTCTTTTATGTTATGGCATAATGGCATATGGGGAGAAATTCTTGAAAGTGCGCAAGCATTTAAACGGTGCATTCGATCGAGTTTCAATTGGGTATATATGTTTGAATGATTCATCGATTAAAATTTATTGAAGTGCTTGGTCATGATCTTAATCGTAAGTGTTCGGAAAGTCGAGTGGAGTCACTCCAGATTTTTTTTGGTAATAATTTGAAGACAATTTTTAAAAATGAAATACTTTAATTCATGAGCGACCATTTTCAAAGCTTTTCACTTCTAACAATCCACCTTTAGGGGTGAGGGTGCACCTATGGTCTTATGCAATTATTCAGCGCACACTTATCATTGTGTCCTATAGGTAGTAATGTAGGATGTGCGCGAAGAAACCCTATAGTGCTGATTTTCAATCGAAACATACAAAAGGAAACAGCTTCCTAAGGGGAGATAAATGAAGATCTATCGCACTGTAAATAAATTCGCTGATATGGACAATAGGAAAAATTATTACAAAAATGATGCGAAACAAGTTTACTTGAAAAACATGGAATGAAATGAATGATTGAAAATCAAGTAATATAATCGAACAGTGGCGCACCCAGGATTTTAGTTTAGGGGGGGGGGCTGGGCTACAAATACTGCTGAACTCGGTTATAGTGACCTCAATTATAGTTATAACTCACTTATAACGTCAAAATATTCTGTGCCAGTCGACTTGCCCGTAGAACATAACCCCACGAGCAATGTAACTCATTTTAGAATCAAATAATTATATGATCTTTTCAGTGATGTTGTAGCCAAGTTTAACCGTGTTTCATGCTCTAACTGTAAGTTTTTATTTAAAAACTAACATCTTTCTTTTTTTTGTAAAAAGTATTTTAGAAATAATTTGAAGACAATTTTTAAAAAGAAAACATTTAAACTTATTAGTGACAATTTTCAATTTTCAATACTTTTCACTTCTTATTTCCCACCTTTAGGGGGGGCTTCAGCCCCCATAGCCCCCTCCATGGGTGCGCCTATGTAATCGAAGTATTATTATGCAACTATTCCATTCCAGTTTGCATCTTGATTCAATAATCATTTTTAGGCAGTTATAATATTCTTTATTTGTAGGGTGGGATAGGAGAGTTCCTTTGTGGGGGGGGGGGGTATAAGAAAATTTTCGTACTAGAGGGTCCCCAATGAATGTTTTGCCTTGGGCTTCCATCTCTGCAAATGCGTGCCTGAATGTCCTTACTAAATGGCCACGAGTGTAACTATAACTTTTCATGAGCGGGGCTAAATTGTTACTATAAAATCGGACTGACAGCCAATTTTACTAAAAATTTCTGGTAAATTATTTTAGTAGCAGTAAAAATATTTATTCATTTATAGTCAATTATGTTTGTTACACACTGAATTGATAGAATTTACAAAATGAATGCAATTTTTAAAACTTTATATTAAGATTTCAAAATTTACGTATAAAATTTAAATTTTTTTACCATATACTATTTTGAGCGATGGACACAAATGATGACTATTCCACTATAACGAGCTTTTGAGGGGGGGGGTGGTGTCCAGACCCCTAATCCCCCTTATGTGTTCGTGACCGCGGAGCAAACTCATCGGATGGGAAACCCCCCCCCCCTACGATCAGATAGGGGAGGGCCTCTCTTTATTTTTACGCCCTTTAAGACTGGGCGATCTTTTTGAATCACAAGTGCGATACAATCTTGATAATTTTTTTTTCCGTTTCATTTGTGTATGCCCAATCGAACTCGCTTATAACGAGTGCAAAGGGACCGTGATGTTGGATCGTTGTAACCGAGCGCTCGTATAAAAAGGATTTGTGAAAAAATCATAAACATTCATACATACTTACTATGTTACATTTTTAGTATTTTTTTTCTGTATTACAGAAGAAGTTGATTATATTTGTTTTGAACTGTTTTATTGCCTTTTTCTTGTGTTATTGTTCTTTGGACAAGATTCCCCTGCCACCAAAACATCGTTCTCCCCCCCCCCCCTCGCCCTAGCTTCGGAAAAAAGTTGTAAGTTTTCCTGAACACACTCAAAAGCCATGGAGTCTGTTGGGGGCAGTTGAATTTCCTTGAAATTCTTCCTATTCGTCCCTATCATGGACTTCATTGTTTCACGGCATACAATTATTTTAGATTCCGTGAGCCGCTTCTGTAAAAATTGAGGAAGATTCTGGAAGGATTGAGTCATTAGCGTGCCCTTTTTGCGATTGCTATCCTCGTTTGCGGTTTCCCCGAAATCACTTATGTGCAGTACCCGGTCGTTTAAAAATTGTCACAGTCCGCGTGCCTAATGGTTTTTCGTGTCATGCCGAAAAGCAGTTAATGATACCTCCAAAGTAGCGAAAGGTCCCATCTCCAAATATGATTAGTCAAGCAAGGATTTAGCCATTGGGTCTAGGGAGCCCCGCCGAAAAACAATTAGCTTTGGCTCATGAAATATGGGAACTGAATAATGTGGGAGGCATGGGCTTGTTGGATAAAGTGATTAGCAGAGTAAAAAAAAAAATGTTGATGAAGGTCGTTCCGAAGCTGAGATCCGGAGGTGGCATGGCGAAGGGGACATTGCACCTAGGAATGGATGCCAGACAAAGACCTGACTCGTCTCGCGAAATAGCTTTCAAAGCTTTGCCTCGTCTGACAAAATTTCTGTACACACTGCAAATTCCTATCACACATAGGGATGAACGAGAGACGGAAAATTGGCGTCTCGCAAGAAAGCTGTAAATCTGTGTCTCGTCTCGCAAAAAGTCGTCTCGCGTCCATCCCTACTCGCAAAAACAGCCTCAAAGCTTTGTCTCGTCTCACAAAATTCCTACATCGTAATGTTAAAAATGTTTGTCTCGTCTCGCAAAAGAGCTGTAACTTTGTCTCGTCTCGCAAAAAATCGTCTCGCGTCCATCCCTAGTTGGGGAACACATTAGAGACACTTATTAAAAAAAAAGTGTTTCAGTCACCGAATTGTGTTCTGAAATGCTTTCCGAATAGGCTCCGTCATAAAGAAAATGTTCTGAAAGTGTTCTCAAATGTCTTCCCGAAAGCATTCAAAAAAGTGTGCTTTACAGGAGGCAAAATAAGTGTTTTCAAAAGTGTTCTCAAATGTCTTCCCAAAAGTATTCAAAAAAGTATGCTTAACAGGAGGCAAAATAAGTGTTTTCAAAAGTGTTCTCAAATGTCTTCCCAAAAGCATTCAAAAAAGTGTGCTTTAGAGGAGGCAAAATAAGTATTTTCAAAAGTGTTCTCAAATGGCTTCCAAAAAGCGTTCAAAAAAGTGTGCTTTGGAGGTGGCAAAATAGGTGTTCTCAAAAGCGTTCCGAAAAGTGTGCCAAACTAGGTGACAAAATAAATATGGTAAAAAGTGTTCTGAAAAATGTTCAAAGATTTGCAGGGCAGCGATGATAAAATCGTCTGTCTCGTCAGGACAACTGAGATCTCAGTGTCATCTCGTCTCGAATCCAGCACTAATTGCACCATGCGTGACGGGGTGGGCTCAGTGTTGCGAAAGACACTAAATTCTGTTGAAAAAAGTTTCCACAAAAATCGATAGAAGTGTCTCTGAGTCCTTTGAAGATAAATAGGGATGGACGCGAGACGCACGAGACGAGAAACAAGGCTGTCTCATCTCGTCTCGCGTCTAGCAGAGAAATTGCCAGTTTCGTCTCGCAAAATTAAGCTCTGTGATTTTGTTAGCATAGTTTTAGTAACATTAAAACTATTTTATTGAAATTTAATATTAATTATAATTAGTTACATATTACCATATTAGTACATATATTAGTTACCATATTAACTGATATGTGCATTGGAAGTGATAAAAATTCAGATTGAATCCGTGTATATAAATAGCACCAAAAAAAATATTTGTTTTTATTGATTTATTTCCGGAACTGCGTCAATGTAATATGTATGGTGGATGGGAGTTTCATTTTCTTTTGATATTATATAAAGCCTCGAATTTTGTTAGAAATGATAGAGAACTCGGGCCATGTTGCGCAAACAAAAATTTTCATTTAACCCATTTATGCCTAGTGTCCCTTTTTTGGGACGGCATTTTCGCTATGAGTCGAAAACGTTATTTATTTTTCCTAGCCTTTATTCATAAGTATTGAGCCTCAACTCTACAAAATATTTTAACATGACCCAGTAGGTTGTTGATATTTCGATTTTTATGCATAATGATTTTAAAAGAAATCATTCCTTGTTCAAGAAGTTGACATCAGAAATTTATCAATTATTTCTGTTATCAGTAAAATTCGAAGAAAGTCGCAAAAAATATCCAGGCACAAATGGGTTAATTAAGCGGCCCCAATGTGCGGAAGAGTGAAATATACTTTTGCTAGGTAAATAATTTCCTGGTCAGTGATACATTTTTGTTGTTCGAGAAATTTTAAATACCCAATAATAATCATTCATAAAAAAAATAAAAATAAAAAAAAATAATTCAGTTTCTGTTTCCGAATCTTCTGTAGTTGGCTTTATCTCACTTTGTACAGTTTCCTTGTCTGTCATTTGTAATTCAACAGGCTCATCCTGATTGAGCATCCAATCCAGTCAACAATGCTCTCTTCTTTAAATTCATTCATATTCATTCCCTCACATTTGCTCTGGGCATATAGGAATAACTCCTTTGCCTTGTCCTTAGCCAAATTATTCCTAAATCCGCTCCACTCAAAGTCATCACTTTCTGTCTCAACGAATAAAGAAGATTGCCATAAATTGTGCCAGGCATTTACTAATGTGGCTTTTGAAACGTAATCCCACGAAATCACTTATGGAATATCGGCAATTCGCTAACATAAAAATAATTCACCGTGATGACGAATGACGTCACATTCGCTGTTAAATTTCAATCCTGGTTAACTGCGAATTTCACTGTTTATCTTTGCGTGCGCATGCGGATTTCTGGTAGGCAGATTTTCGGGAGTCGACTGTATTAAATTGCGTTGTTACGGTTAGAAATCCAGGTTCGATACACTTAGTTGCAATAAAGAAACAGTCATTAAAATACTTAAAACTATTTTATTTAAAAGATACTATTGAAACATAAACTTATTACAACGGATGGTGGTGGCTCAGCGAAATAATAATACGTCTTATAAGGTCTGTGATAAAAAGTTGAAATAATTAAAAATTATGCCAACAGAGAATGACACATTGGCGAGAACAATAACTCGTCTGTGATAAATAACGCCACTCCCAGAGCAACCCTAAATTTTAGTCCAATAAATATAAAATGACGGAATCGCGAGCCTATCATTTTAAAGATGAGGCAGGGCAACAGAAAATAACTTACGCCAGCAGGATGCCAAAGAGGGGAAGCAAAAATAATCGTTGCGATTGCAAACGAACGTAATGAAATCCATTTTTAGCACAACAGTTCCAACAGGTCTGAAGAGACCAAAGAAAAAAAACAAAAAAGAATTAAGAATAATGCATGCAGAGAAAAGCTAATATACAGATTAAAAGCCGAAGTGATAGAAAAATAAGAACAGAAATGACTTAGAATACGTGATTTTGGATAGATTACATTAAAGGAAGCCAAATTAAACGATTATTAAAATTAGATATGTGATCTTCATCACAGACCTGTAAAAGGTTAACCCTTTGAGGCGCAACCCTTTCCCAATGCTGAAAAAAGGGCAGCCGTTGCCATCGCTCGATTTAACGACCCGCAAGAGGGCGGGCGATCGAAACGTTCATCGCGTGCGACAGATCTAGACCCTTTTTTTGACGACGACTGTGCACGATGGCAACGGCTGACCTTTTTTGAGCATTGGGCCATCTATCCAGCTGTTCTCGCATTCTTCCATTTTTCAGCAGATGTCAGTGCTGTTAAAAATAATCGGGACAATTTGTTTTACGGGAAATGAGGTGCTAAAAAGTAAAGGGTTCTCGTGGGGCTCTGTCACCCGCAACTATTCTTATAGAAATCGGATCTATTCTTCGTGACTGGCAGCAGTCGGAACGTCAGAGTTGGTTGCCAGAGCGGGAACACTGCGCGTTAAAGGGTTAACACGATCTATTGAAAATATCCCCGCGAGGTACTGGTAGCTCGCGATCGACGGTTTGACGAACACTGTTCTATAACTCTCAGTGAATGGTGCCACACTGTACCATGACCACGACTGTCAGTCGTTAGTTCTCGAAGCTCAGTCTCGATTGAAGATATCGCAGACGTCACAGTTCGGCCTGTTCGGATGCGTAAACAAGCACGGGCCTTCACTGGCGACCCACCTGTTCCGTGTAGCCCGCAAAAACCATCATTCATCCAAAATTCATTTTTCGTGCCGCCTCTTAATGGACTGTTTATTTAGAAACCCAAAATGCTCGGGTGTATTCAAAAACGACTTACAAAAAAGAATGACAATTGTCACTGGAAACGCATATATACTGTATTATATCACTCACTCAATTTGGCAACGCAAAGACACTTTGCATGTGTTGCTAAATCGATAAGTCGCCCTCTGGTGTGTGCATATAAGTGGACACGCAATTAAATAGACGAGAATTGCACACAGACACAAAGCAGCCATTCAGTATTTTAAAAATAAAAGAAATATATCATCTCTTTTTTTCGACGAGCTGCAAAAAATGTGTAGCTCTTTTTTTATTTTTTTTAAAGTTCTCTTTCCAATTTTTTTAAAGAAATGGTTAGAGTAACAGATGATAAGTGGTTATGGTGCATGTGAAAGTTTTCATTATCTGTTTGAATTCGAGCAAATGAGTGAAACCTGTTATTATTATTATTATTATTACTATATCGCTGGCTTTTCACTTTTCTAATGACGGAACGTCACGAAATAGAGAAGATTATTAAATAAAATAAACAAAAATTGTTTAGGTAATAGCCCTTGCTTGCTAGCAAGGCGCCCAATTGAAAATCAGCCTCTCAATAGGTTATCGGAAGATAATTATACCGATGAATATTGAAAAAAAGAGAGAAAAGTTGGTTATAATTTCTCTTTCTTTTCTTTGTTTGTTTACGCTGACAGATAGGCAGAGTTTGCTGTCATGGCGTGATAAGCCGTCATTTAGCCGACGTTTTCCCGATTATGAGGGCTTGCTCTGTATCTTTCTCTTTATAGATCGAGTTCTTTTCATCGGAACAGTGAGTGTCAATATGAAAGCGAGAAATTGATTACCTTAAGCGATTCCGGCCCGGTTTTGTGATTGGGGGGGGGAAGATGAATTTTCTGAAAGGAAAGCGATGAAATAGTAAAAAAAGAGAAATTCAATTTGTGGTTTGGACTTGTTTGTATTTCTCTGCTTTTTTAACAAACGCATTTGTAAAATAAACACACACAAAAGAAGTCGTTATCGTTTGTTAAACGTTCAGATGCGTTTTAATGCAGTACAATGAATGCTATTCACTCACTTAAATGCACTTGAATACGAGGTTGATACGAGATGAGTAAAGGAATACATGCGCCATAGCACGCATGCGCTCTCGCGGAGAGGCCTAAAGCTGAGCTCGAAATAAGACTGAAAATGGCAGCAAAAAAAAAAAAAAAAAAAAAACGCTGTGAGATTTGAGCTTTTATAAATTGGCAGCCAAAACTATTTAGCTCACGGCATAACCTTAAATTTCCGTAACAACGATCATTTGCAGTTGCAGTTTTTCCCCCCGCTTAACTCTAGAAGTAAGAAAGTAAAGTAAGGAAAGTAAAGTAAGTAAAGTTTACTTCCTAAGAAAGTAAAGTAAGGAAAATTAATAATGTAATAAGAAGAGGGTGAAAAATATGCTTCCTTTTTCTTGTAAGTATATACAGCAATTTCATACGTAACTTTAAGGGTGTATATCAGAGAAAAAAATTTTTTAGTCTTGGTACACACATTGAAATAAACAAATAGCACCAGGGTCTCCCAAAAATTCCAGAGGGTTCTTCCTAAGCTGCTTGACACACTGCCATAACCGAAAAAGCTGCGGCGTTTGTGACATTTTCAGAAAAAATTCTTAAACAGGGATCTGAGCTGCAAGATTTTTCGAAGATTGATACTTTTTGCGAAAATTTCCGATTTTTAAGAATTTTTTCTAAAAGTTTTGAAACGGATACAGATGGATTGTTTATTTCAGTATGTAGTACAGCTTGTCAAGAGGCAGTTACAAAATATTGAAGTGCCTGGCATCATGAGTTTATTGGTACTTATGTACCAAAATCACATGATTTTTTTCAAACAACACCGTTAAAATACATCTGAGATAGAAAGAAACACTGTAGTCATAAAGTTTTGATTAACTGTTGATCACTGCGGGTATTTGGTCTAATCTCAAGGCATTTGAAGTGGTTGCCGGAACCCGCTTCGAGCTTTGAACTAAAGCCCCCCCCCTCCCACTTTAAACTTGAAGAAGCGACACTAAATAAAAAAAAAAAATAGGGCTATCACTGAATTAATGCATTTTTCAAAGGTTGCCTTCAAATTATTACTACAGAAACTTCAACAACAAAAACATTTATTTGGTAATAAATGCTCACTGATAATATCAGGGAATGATACTGATCATCACATTCATTCTGATAAGGAGTGCGTCTACTACAGCTCACGTCGCCCAAGATAAACATTAATTTTGGCAACCTCTTCTATTGAATTTTGCACCAGCTTAGTTGAAACATATCACCGAGCCTTTTAACTATGAAAGTCTGAAATTTTGTACATCACCTCATTAATGTGTGTGCACATTTTAATAACTAAGAATTTTTTGTGCGGCGACCGTACAAAAATTAGAAATTTCTGTCATCTCCTGAAAACCTCAATCAGCGTAAAATTCTGTACTTTTTTTACGTAAATTCGCAAGTCGTTGTTTATGGGTATGGTCCATATTTAAGGCCGCGTTTCTCAACCTGTGGGGCGCCCCCCCCAAAGGGGGTTGCAGAGAGTTTGCAGGGGGGGGGGCACCGGAAAAACCAAAGAGCCAGTAGTGATGCATGTTTTTAAAAAAACATCTTATTTATTCTCATTTTTACTCAAAAGTATATTCATTTTCGATTAAAATGGTCATTCAAACTAGGCTGATCACATTATTTTGTAGAAAATTCGACTCAATGTTCATTGTTAACCCTTTAAGGCGCAGTGATCCCGCTCTGGGAACACCCTACTCTGACGTTTTGACTGCTGCCAGTCACGAAGAATAGATTTGACTTCTATAAAAAGAATTCCGGGTGACCTAGCTCCACGAGAATCCTTTACTTTTTAGCACGTCCTTTCCCGTAAAAAAAAGGGTCACGATTATTCTTAACAGCACTGACATCTTCTGAAAAAGGGAAGAATGCGAAGAACAGCTGGATAGATTGCCCCATGTTGAAAAAAGGGCAGCCGTTGCCATCGCTCGACTTAACTACCCGCAAGAGGGCGGACGATCGAAATGTTCATCGCGTGCCACAGATGTAGAGGACCTTTTTTGACGCAGCTGGCTGTGCGGTGCAAAAAAGGGTCTCTCGATCTGTGGCACGCGATGAACGTTTCGATCGTCCGCCCTCTTGCGGGTCCTTAAGTGGAACGATGGCACCGGCTGCCCTTTTTTCATCAAGGGGGCCATCTATCCAGCCGTTCTCGCATTGTTCCATTTTTCAGCAGATGTCAGTGCTGCTCAAAAGAATCGTCACCGTTTTTTGTTACGGGAAAGGACGTGCTCCAAAGTAAAGGATTCTCGGTGGAGCTCTGTCACCACCCGCCACTCTTTTGATAGAAATCCAATCTATTCTTCGTGACTGGCAACCGTCAGAACGTCAGAGTTGGGTGTTCCCAGAGCGGGAACACTGCGCGTCAGAGGGTTAACACATTTTGCTTGTTGTTGTCAAATTAGGCAGTTCACATTCACTGAAGAGAGCGCATTTCCGAAATTCCGCAAGTGAATGCCTCATCCTCAAGCATGTAGTCAGCCTGGCAAATTGTTTGGTGACCAACTAATCACCATAATCAACTCCTTTTTTTTTTTCCTTTCTCCCACGACGTTATTTACCTCAAATAAAGACATTAAGATTTCGGAAAGGTATAAGAGTGTCTTCTCTTCGCTTCCTAGGAGTGTGTTTGTTTAGTTTTGCTCGTTCACGGGTCACTAACCTAACTTCCAAGAACCAACAGCGTGCCTTTCGTTGCATGGGTTTTTAAAATAGTTGTTCCGAAGAAAATGCTTCACTCTTAAAAATGTTGTGCAACAGGGTACTAGAAAAATCTAGAGTGACTACACTCGACTTTCCGAACACTTACGATTAAGATCCATGATAAAGCATTTAAATAAATTTAATCGATGAATCATTCAAACCTACATACCCAGTGGCAGCTCCATCGAATGTGCCGCTTAAACGCTAGCACACTTTCAAGAATTTCTTTCCATAGGCCATCCTGTAAAAGAAATCTGGGTCGTAGCCCTGTAAAAAAACTATAAGTCCTATACACACCCAAATCAATACCGATCTTAAGATGGTGGTTTACAACATTTAAACTCAATTGAATCTCTTGGATCTCAATCGAATGGACCGTTTAAATGCTAGCGCACATTCAAGAATTTCCCCCCATAGGCCATCCTGTAAAAGAAATCTGGGTCGTAGCCCTTTAGAAAAACTAGAAGTCCTATACACACCCAAATCCATACCGGTCTTGCGACGGTGGTTTATAACCTATAGACCCAATGGGAGCTCCATCGAATGCTCGTTTTAGGAGCTATCGTGTTCACTCACATACACACACACATGCATACATCTTGTAAAAATAGCATCCATGAATTAAGACCTCCAAACGTGTGTCCATACACCCCAATCTCGAAGTCGAATTTTTTCACGATGACAATACTTTCCTTACAGGGTACATGTTCGGAAAGTAAAAATTGGCCCCGTAAGAGGGTGAAACCTCGTTCTAACAGATTGGGTGCTCAGACTGAACCCTATTTTCGCCAAACACCGAAAGTGGGTACAAGGTTTCACCCTCTTACGGAGCCAACTTTTCTAGTTACCATACTTTGGTGAAATGCTGCACCAAAATTTTAAGAGTATTCTTTGTCAATAAACCGTGTCATCCTAAAAAACTTCTCGTTTGTTTGAAGGGAAAGGCGCAGTTCTTGCACATCACTGAATGCGTTGTTTAGAGGTATTAGCTTCAGACGTCCTTCTTGGAGTTTTCCCGCCAAAATTCGGATCATTGTCAGAAGATGGGAGGGGGGGGGGGGATTTTGAATATTGGGGCCTGCTAGTGACCGCTGACGGGGACTTTCGGAACCACAGGTTTAAAGTGCGCGCGCACCGCATGTACACGGTAGTCTTCAGTTCCATGGTGGAATCGAACCCGCAACCTTTCGGTTACGAGTCGAAAGCCATTAGCCGTTTGTTCTCCCTTTCTGAAACCAGTAACGGGACATTATCGCAGGAATCGGCTTAAACTTTGCGACGCACCTTAGGCTGTGACATCTCGGAGAGAAGCCCCCTACGTAAAACTTTAAAAGTGAAGATAAGGCCTCCACCGAATTCTTGCCTGAAGCGTTTACGTGCGATTACTATTGGGAATCAAGGGATTCCCAACGTGGTAAAGTGGTGCATATGGATCCCAAGGGGACCACTCGGAACTGCAAGGGAAGGTGGAGGGGGGCATGAGAGTAAAAAATGGGGCTCCATGACATGTAAAAACGGTTCCAGGAGACAAATGATTAGCACTACAGTGCTTTTAAAATCAAGCACGTTTCTTATCGTCGACATAATTTGTCTACACGATTTGTCACATCGAGGCACTTTTCAAATGTGTTTGCCATACGCAGAGGGGGTGGGGATAAAATGTTGAAAGTCACGAAGGTTTGCAATTTTTGATAATAGATCGCCAAGTTTGGTCCCCAAAAAATAAGTCTTCAAAACCGAGCCAAGCTTGGCGATGTCTTCCAAATATGGCTAAAAACTGCTAAACGCGACAGTTCATTACGAAGGAAAAGTATAGTTAGAATATGCCTGGGGAAGATTAAGTTTGAGTAGGCGATTTTAATATAGATTTCAATTCCGAAGATGTGTTTTATGGAACGAGGAAGAAAAATACTGCACACTCATAGATTATGACACACTTTCCAACTGAATGGAATAAGGAAGACAAATAAGGACGACGTATGGATTGATACGCTTTTAATGTATAGAGCACTTAAGTGCATATTTAAAATATGGAAGTGTTTCAGATTTTTACTTTCCGAACATGTGCCATTTAAGAAAAGTATTGTCATCCTGAACAAATTCGACTTCGAGATTTGGGTGTATGGACACGTTTGGAGGTCTTTTGAATTCATGGATGCTGTTTTTACGAAATGTGTGTGTGTATGTGAGTGAATACGATAGCTCCTAAACAGGGCATTCGATGGAGCTCAAACTTGGTATATATGTTACAAACCACCGTCGCAAGACCAGTATGGATTCGGGTGTATATAGGACTTATAGTTTTTCTACAGGGCTACGACCCAGATTTCTGTTACATTATGGCCTATGGGGAGGAATTCTTGAAAGTACGCTAGCGTTTAAACGGTCCATTCAATTGAGCTCAAATTGGGTATAGATGTTATAAACCACCATCGTAAGACCAGTATTGATTTTGATGTGTATAGGACTTATCTTGGTCGTAGCCCTGTAGAAAAACTTTCTTTTACATTACGGCCTATGGCAGGAAACTCTTGAAAGTGCGCTAGCGTTTAAACGGTCCATTCGATTGAGCTTCGATTGAGTATCTATGTTTGAATGATCTATCGATTCAAATTTACTTAAATGCTGGGTCATGATCTTAATCGTAAGTGTTCGGAAATCTAGTGGAGTCACACCAGATTTATTTTATAATTATTTTTTTTTTACTTCTAGTTATCATTAGAATCTGTCACTAGACATAATAGTTACAGCAAAAGTAAAAATTCAAACCGATTTTTCCAAAAAGAGGGGAAGTTGAGAGTGAAAGAAGTATTAGCGGGAACGCCGCTAATGGAACGACGACAACACAACTCCACTCCGCTGGGGGAATACTTACGCCAAAGTGGAATCAGTCAGCATTAAGTGGCAACGGCTCAAACGCAAGGGAAGCGCGGGAGCGGGCGTTGCCATGGCGACACCCAACACCGGATGAAATTGAGTGAAACTTGCGGCTATTGTAAAAAATGTCACAGGGAGAAAAAAAAAAAAATAGCGGAGCCTTTTCCAGTTTTACCTCCCCTCCATTATTTATGTTTTTCCCGTTCTTGTGACTGAATATCCTTTTTTTCACCCCTCTTCCTGGAGATTTCACCGAAAAGGGGGTCGCTTGTGATTGCTTGTGTTTTTATGCCTGTGATGTTTGTTTCTTTATTGAATTTTACATTTTTCTGTGCAGGCTTTTTTCTTTTTTGTTTCTGCTGAAAGAGTGACCTGGTAGAAAGAAGATTATGCTACATAAATTATGTCGAATGCGTCGATTCTATAAAACACTTCAAATTCATATCCTATTATATATCGTGTTGACTCGCGTAATAGCCGCCTTCGCATAATAGCCGCACCCCCCGTTTTGAAGCAGGGGGAATCGTGATAATGTTTTCCCCGCTTTAACGCTGTAGTTCGAAAAAATCATGTGACTTTGGTACATAAGTACCAATAAACTAATGATGCCAGGCACTTCAAAATTTTGAAACTGTCTCTTTACAAGCTGTACTACATACTGAAATAAACGATCCATCTGTATCCATTTCAAAACTTTTAGAAAAAATTCTTAAAAATCGGACATTTTCGCAAAACGTGTCACTCTTCGAAAAATCTTGCATCTTTAGGAATTTTTTGCGAAATTTTCACAGAAGCCACAGTTTTTTTACTTACTGCAGTGTGTAAAGCAGCTTCTGAAGAACCCTGTGAAATTTTTGGGAGACCCTGGTGCTATTAGTTTAATTCAATTTGTGCACCAAGACTAAAAACTGAGTTTTTTTTTCTTCGACATACACCCTTAAAATGGCAGTCACATATTTGACCTTCATTTATGTCTATTAACATAAAAAGAATACCTCTTTTTTGTAGTACAGTTGAGGAAAAGATTATTTAATAGACGACAGATAATCTGAAAACACTTATGGTAAGTTAGTCATTTTATTATAATACCAGTAATGTTTTACCTTTCGAGTGTACAGCATTATGTAGTGCATTTCCCGCGTACCTAGACTGTCACCCTGAGAAATTGGCAAAAAAGTGCGGCTAATACGCGAGTAAACACAGTAGTTACGGTGATCTCCGACTCACTGATTCTGTAACAATTCAGGGTAACCACTCGAAGATGAAACTTTTACCACAATGACTCCAAAAAGATTAAAAAAATTAAGCGCAATAACATTTACACCGTTGGTACGATCACCTTGAGATTTTTCGTAATTATGCATAAAATTATAGAAAACAATCTGCGCTACTTTATAAGAATCTGAAAATCCTCCCGTTCACTCATTTTTAAGCAATTTTTCGCTATTTTCAGCTCTATTTAATTTGCGATAGTTAAAAAAAAAAAAAAAAAAAAAATTCGGTTGTTCGAGCCTTGTCAGGGGGACCCCTCTGAGTCCCCCTAATGTTTTAGTTTCATTATTACCCTATTAAAACGATATTCATTGGCTATGTCATTTTATCTCTCATCTTTCGCCTGGTCACACTATTTTGAAATTTTTAGGATCGTAATCTATTTATAGAAAAATACATGGGATGCCTATTCTACAGCTTACGAAAGAGTGTAACAATAGATTAAAGCTGTTGTGAACTAATAGTATTTAAATATATGTAAAAATCTGTCGCATACTTTTATGTCGCATTTTTGGGACACATTTTTCATACAATTATCAATAAAGGGGTGAGAGATAAAAGAATATAGTCATTAAAAAAAAGAGATCATTTGCCTGTCAAAATAAGGTGTCGCAAGTGATAATGACGTCCTACTGATAATTACGATTATCAGGCTTTGAAGGGATCTAAGCCAGATAACCGTGCCGTAATTGTTAAGCGATAAGGCCATGGCAAAGGCGTAAGGGGTCTGTCATTTTATGATTCCAGCTCGTCTATTTTTCTAAATTACACAGTTATGTTTTATTTTTAACAAATAAAATTATTTCCTCTGCATGAAACATTGGCATGAAACTTTCGATTCGTCGATGTTCGCAGGAATTCTTTGGGAAAACCCTATCTGCTCTCGAACATTTTCAACATGGGCTGCAAGGAATGATAATGTAAAAAAAAAAAAAAAAAATCGAATTCAATGATGTACAGTCGAACCTCGATTTAACGTATTTTGATTGAACAAATTCTCCGATTGAACGAATATTTTTCCTGTCCCGACAAAAAGGGTGCTAAAATGCTCTGATTGAACGAATTTTTAGCTTGGATTGAACGAACAACCATCGCTGTAAATAAAATTCGTACTTAAAACTAAAACTTTGAATGTTTCGCACACAAAATCAATATTGACAAGAAGTTTTGGAAAGTCAAAACACAGTCACACAAACAAAGCACTATCCATAATTTCTTTCCAAACTGCCAATAAGTATGTATATATTGTGTATTAAGTTTTAAGAACAAGTAACATTCAAGAATTTAGATCATTTTAAAGTGGATCGCTTAACGTATAACTTATCATTTTTGAGCTGGTAGTCAACAATAATCATTTTTTTTTTCATATCAATATCTAAGGGTATTTTGCATGGATATTCTTATACCCTACTCTTTACAAAAATGGATATTCGATTGAACGAATGGCTTCGATTGAACGAACGGAATTGTGGGTCTCAATCCATTCGTTAATCCGAGGTTCGACTGTACTTCAAAAATAAAATGACGGTAAGATTCAGTAACATTGCCAAGTTTCCACGTCTATTTTACCTCGACCCTAAAGTTGTAACAGAGTTAAAATTTTCTAATAACAACAACAACAATCATAATAAAAGACAATTTCATTCACAAAGCCCGACTTTTGCATCAGCACCATCCCGCGCGCTGCCAATACCCCCGGTGAACGGTGGGGTTTAGTGTTTTTAGGGTGGTGGGGTGCCCGTAGTTACGAAGTGGGGCAGTAGTGAGCGGCGGAGACACGGCCACTTGTCACCTCCAACTGTGAGTAACGAGCACAGTGGCGCCACCACAGAGTCGAACGCCGAGCGCTCATCCTTCATATAGCTCCCCCCCCTTACCTCCACCGCCTCGAAAACAAAAGATCGTGTGGGGGGGTGGGGGAGTGGGGGATCGACCGCAAATTGAAACCGGGAAGCTTGAGGAAGAGGTGGTTTCTACGGATGTACTTCGTCCCGGAAGTATACGTCGTTACTCTGATTGGACCAGTATTGGAACAAGAAAGATCAATCCTGACGATGAGCTAATCAATCCATTATGATGAAGTGATTTGCCAACGGTATTTTGATGTTGACTAGGGAATGCAATCCCGATCCCGCACCAATATTTGCGGGACTAGTGGGATTGATGCCGAGAAATAAATTATTTTTTATTAAAATTTCATGCCGCTTTTCCAACCAATAGACCGAAAATTTTTTAATATTCATGTCTTTCATCTAACAATAAACGAATCCATAATTAAAAATTTTAATTTAAAGTTTTATTTTTACTTTCCGAACATGTACCATGTAAGGAAAGTATTGTAATCATGAAAAAATTCGACTTCGAGATTTTGGTGTTTTGACACGTTTTGAGGGTTTCTGAATCCATTTATGCTATTTTTACGAGATGTATGTATGTATGTGTGTGTGTGTGTGTGTTTATGTGAGTGAACACGATAGCTCCTGAACGGAGCATTCGATGGAGCTCAAATTGGATATATAGGTCATAAACCACCGTCGCAAGACCGGTATGGATTGGGGTGTGTATAGGACTTATAGTTTTTCTACAGGGCTACGACCAAGATTTCTTTTACATTATAGCCTATGGGGGGAATTTCTTGAAAGTGCGCTAGCGTTTAAACGATACATTCGATGGAGCTCAAATTCGGTATACATGTTATAAACCACCCTCCTAAGACCGGTATTGATTTGGGTGTGTATAGGACTTTTAGTTCTCCTAAAGGGCTACGACAAAACTTTCTTTTATGTTATGGCATAATGACATATGGAGAGAAATTCTTGAAAGTGCGCAAGCGTGTAAACGGTGCATTCGATGGAGTTTCAATTGGGTATATATGTTTGAATGATTCATCGATTCAAATTTATTGAAGTGCTTGGTCATGATCTTAATCGTAAGTGTTCGGAAAGTCGAGTGGAGTCACTCCAGATTTTTACTTCCTTGTACGTAGTATAAGGAAGTAATGTGATCCCGAAAAATTTTGGGGGCCAAATTTCGACATAAAAACCGATTTTGACTACCTCTAAATTGAATTTTAAAAATTTTTTCGATGCATCTCATCGTAGGCTAGCATGCACGATCCTATTAACGCGTCTGCAACTCATTTTGACCAGTGGCGAGTCTACTGTGGCCAGTTTTTCCATGCCGTCTGTACGTACGTACGTACGTATGTATGTAACTCGCATATCTCAAAAACTATGGGTCGTAGAATGTTGAGATTTGATATTTAGGATTGTTCTATGATCTAGTTGTGCACCTGCCCTTTTGGTGGCAATCGAATGGATAGTTTATGTACAGGACCGCCCAAAAGATTCGAAATACATTACGCTCTATGGGCCGAAATTCATTAAACTCGCCTAACTCAAAAGCTATTAGGCGTAGAATGTCGAAACTTCATATTTTGGATAGTTGTAACATCTAGTTGTGCACCTCCCCTTTTGGTTCCATTCGACTGGATAGTTTATCTACAGGACTGCCCAAAACATTCGAAATACATTACACTCAATGGGCCGAAATTCATTAAACTCGCATATCTCAAAAACTGTTAGGCGTTGAATGTTGAAACTTTATATTTAGGATTCTTGTAACATCTAGTTGTGCACCTCCCCTTTCGGTTCCATTCGACTGAATAGTTTATCTATAGGACCGCCAAAAAATTCGAAATACATTACGCTCTATGGGCCGAAATTCATCAAAGCGTTTTTTAGAGGTATTGGGCTATTTCAAACGACTCAGAAGTGATATATGCTGTAAAGAGTTAGAAAATGAATTTCTCTATTAAAAAAAGTGCCTTTATCATTTATAGTTCTGCTACAGGAACACTCAAAAGATTTCCAATACATTACGGTCAATAGCAATTTTAGGGGCATTCATCCATTTCAAGCACAATACCGTCCTACCACATAAGTTAGGTAATGGTCCGACCACGGTCACGTGCCTCCCTCAAGAACTATGCCAAAAGTCGCCAAGCTTGGCGACTTTTGGTGTACGTGTGTGCATATTTAACTCTCAAATCTCAAAAACTATTATGAAATTTTATATATAAGAATGTTGTAACATCTAGTTGTGCATCTCGATTTTTGGTTCCAATCTACTGGAGAGTTTATTTACAGGACCACCGAAAAGAATTTCAGTACCTTAATGTCTATGGACATCTTCATTATAACACAACTGTAGACAGTCATTGTTTGGTACATGCCCAAAATCTCGCCGTCTGTCCTCGACCTTGGCGAGTTTTGGCGAAATATCGCCAAATTTGGCGATAGTCAGTCATTTCGTCCATGCCCAAAGTATCGCCATTTGTCATCGTTCTTGGCGAGTTTTGGCGAAATATCGCCAAATTTGGCGATAATCTGTCATTGTTTGGTTTATGCTTAAAATCTCGCCAAATGTCGTCGACATTGACGAGTTTCGCCGAAATATCGCCAAATTTGGCGCCAAAAATTATTTCCTATTTTGTATAACTCTAAAACTTTAACCCGTAGATTTTTTTAACTTTGTATTTAGAACTATTGTAATATCTAACTGTTTTCAATATCTTTTTTGACAGCAATCGACTGAGAATTTATTTACATGGTGAGCCAAATGACTTTGAATACATTGAGGTGTATAGATGCATTCAATTCATTGAAGGTCTGTGCTCACTGACTACTTTGGCTATCCCCAAAATCTCGCTGACTATCTCAAGTTTGTCGGCTTTTGGTGAAATATCGCCAAATAAAGTGTCAGAAGGAAATCTTTCAAATTGAACTCAGCTTGGCGATATCGAAATATTTGGCTAGAAATCGCTAAACCTTACTATTATTGATATTTTATCTCTTTCAAACAAATAAATTTAGAGGAAGTGCGTCGAAAATATTTTTGATCTAATGGACGTGCAAGGAAGTCATGTGTTGGACACATCAGATTTTTTTAGATTATCTTCCAATGGGAGTCTGGATCAATCCCAAGTGAACTGAAATATTTCATACTCATTTATATCTTGGCGAACAATCATGAGTTGATTATAAAAAGTTTTCATTTTAGTTATTAATTTTTTGAATTCACACTTTTAATTATTTTACTAAATTTAAATCTAGACTAGGAAATGATTCATTGGATGGGTTCGATTTTGTACGTTCTTTCTTCAGCAACTCAGAAAAGAACGTAAGTATGTGAATGCATTTTTCTGTCAATTCCTCAATTTTAGAAACTAACGTAACTAATACTAATATATTAAGACATAACTTACTCTATTATTCTGAAAATCATGATTATAATTTTCTTATTTCTGTAAGTTATTGTATAAATTATCTCATAATATTAATTATTATTATTAAAATTAAGCTTCATAGTGCTTAAAATCTTACTTTTTTTAGTTTTCTCTGTTGACACGAAGCCCTAGCTAAATGAAATGTCAATCCCGCGGGACCAGTCAATCTCAATATCAAAATCCCGCAAGACGAAAAACACTGCGGGATTGTATTCCCTAATGTTGACACCTGTGCGCCATATTACCGGAATGGCAAACGGGGCAACTGCCCAGGGCCCACAGATTTTAGGGACCCAAAAAACTTGCACTTTTATATTTTACAATAAAATTACAAAGGATAACAAAATTTCAAAAGTTAAATTATTTTTTAATTATAAAGCACGAACAATGAAAATAATTCAGATTTACGTTTGTATATAAATTAATTTAAACTTATTTTTAATTCTTCGAAATGCTCTAGGGTCGACATAGCGTACCAATAGGTAGGAGAATAACGAACCCCATTTTGTAAGGAGCAGTGGCGCACCCAGGATTTTAGTTTAGGGGGGGCTGGGCTACAAGTACTGATGAACTCGGTTATAGTGACATCAATTATAGTTATAATTCTCTTATAACGTCAAAATATTCTGTGCCAGTCGACTTGCCCGTAGAACATAACCCCACGAGCAATGTAACTCATTTTAGAATCCAATAATTATAGGATCTTTTCAGTGATGTTGTAACCAAGTTGAACCGTGTTTCATGCTCTAACTGTAAGTTTTTATTTAAAAACTAACATCTTTTTTTGGTAAAAAGTATTTTAGAAATAATTTGAAGACAATTTTTAAAAAGAAAACATTTAACTCATGAGTGACAATTTTTAATTTTCAATACTTTTCACTTCTAATTTCCCACCTTTAGGGGGGGAGCTTCAGCCCCCATAGCCCCCTCCGTGGGTGCGCCTATGGTAAGGAGTATTATTAATGTTAAAAAATACCAAAATTTTTGAATTATTTTTTATTTTAAGAAATATTTACAAAAAGGGGTTGTATTCCGTACATGTCAGCAACTGTGATATAGCATTTCGAAGCAACGTTTAACTATCTGTTTCTTTGACATTCTGTAATTATATTCGTTGATTTCTGATGACTTAAAGCAAAATGTGCGTTTGTAAGAGGTAAGATATTTAAAACTTTTAGTATAAACCAATCATTATATATATAATTTTTTAAAGGGGGGGGGTGTTATTGCAAGGGACTAAATTAGGGATGGACGCGAGACGAAAAATAAGCGTCTCGCGTCTCGCAAAATAGCCTAAAAGCTTTGTCTCGTCTCGCAAAAATCCCTATATCGTAATGTTAAAAATGTGTGTCTCGTCTCGCAAAAGATCTGTAAATCTCGTCTCGCAAAAAAGTCGTCTCGCGTCCATCCCTAGACTAAATTTTTTTCTTCTGCCCAGGGCCCAGCAGTTGTGTTGGTCGGGCTTTGCACCTTTTGTGTTATGGACTAAGCGGACTGTTAAAAGCACGTTACTGCTAGATTGTGCTTGTGAATTGTGTACAGCTGATTGTTCTAAAAAGTTCTAGAAGCCATAAATTTTGTGTTCCATCCTGACAAGTGGATTCATTTCTAGAACGTTCTACACCCACTGGACTTTAGAACGACGAGCCCAGGCAACTAGCAGAGAATTCTGCACATAATTCATAAAAAATTTCAGTGAAAGTGTCTGTAGCAATTTAGTTCTGTGAGAGTACAGCTGAGCACTTTCTATTTTCTAGATGAAGGTCAAATACGCGACTGCGGCTTATATGCAGGGAAAAAATTTTGACGAATTTTGCTTCTTAAAACGGGGTTGAGACTATTACGCGAGTCAATACGGTTAGTTCTTTTGGACCGATTTTAGTTCTTTTTTTTTAAGCGTGCATATTGTTGCGGAATTACTCTGCTACTCCTGGGGTTCGTCGTTCTAAAGTCCAGTGGGTGTATAAAGTTCAAGTAAAAAGTCTCTTGTCAGGATGGAACACAAACTTTATGGCTTCTAGAACTTCGTAGAACAATCAGCTGTACACAATTCACAAGCACAATCTAGCAGTAACGTGCTTTTAACAGTTCGATTAGATCAGAAGCTCTCACAAATGCTGTATTTCTCACACAAAATAGAACACTTTCACTGGCAAGAATTCAGCGAAAATATACGAGAAATAACACTAACAGTCTCTCAAGACTCAGCGATGAAGAATTTACACACAGCACTTAAATTCAAAGCTTCACAAACAGCGCGAAACACAGCTTCCTTCACAAAGCAAGCGTATTCACTCTCTCAAAGCTTGATCAACACTGAACTGTCGGGGCAGCGCGCTGGTTTATATAGAGGAGGCAGAAACTGCGGGAAGCTTCTAGAGGAGTATATTTCTTGAATATTCTACATAAAGCGAGAATATTGATTACGTCATAGAAGATAAATGTTAGGTTATTATGCGTTTTTAATGCAGGAAAAACAACTTCCAGGCCCCATTGGGAAAAACGCGTCCAATGACCAAAAAGTCGCCAAGTTTGGCGACTTTTGGCGAAATATCGCAAAATTGGGCGCCAAAAATAAGTCCTCAAAAGTGAAGAGATCTAGGCTCTAGGACTAATATTTCTCGAGATTTCTAGAACCTCCATTGAAAAACAGTGGCAAACCGAAACCTCCAAATCTCGGTTCTAATTGGCCGATTTTGATGCAACAAAAAGCAAAATTTATCTATTTGAAGCGTAGAATACGAATTTTGAACCATTTTAAGCCCCAGAGCAGCGGGTTACCCCGAAAATTCGTAACAATAGATTACCATTCCTCACAAAAAGGAATGAATAAAGCGTGGTTCTGACTGAACGGTTCGGGTGCTTCCGCCTTCAGTGATGCTACGAAGAATGAAACACCGTTCGCTGATGGACCCTCTTCTTTAGTGGCAAATTTGCGCCAGTGCACTGTATTACTTCTCCCAAATTCTTGAGCTGTTATGCGTTTAATCAGAGCTTTAAAATTCTCAAATAATTGCTGAATATCATTTTGATATATACGAGAAATTCCTTGAAGTCTGTCGAAACGACAGACGATATGTGTCTGTGCATATGTACGTGTATTTATCGGAAGAACGATGTCCCCCCTCCCCCGTGAAAAAATCCTGGATACGCCACTGCATGTCAGGAGCAGTAACAACAGCAGCCGTCAAGTCACAATGATAAGCGCCATTCGAAACTGTCAGATTTCTCCCGAACAGCAAATGCGGAGACAAAAATACATAACTCACGATTCGTCGCATTTCCTATCTGGAAAGAAAAACCTAGAGAGTCGGAATTTCGAAGCGAGTTGAGATGATAATTTATTTTTCCCCGACGTTTGCAAGATGACAAGCGGACGAAAGAAAATAGCGGAAAATTTGCATTCGACACAAAGTTTTCTCCGAGTCCCTTGTATTCGCACAAGCACATACTTTATTTTATTTTTTTTGTGTGTGTGCTTAAATTCACAAATTTATTTATTTATTTACTTTATTCTTGCAGCCATTTTTTTTTTCTTCTTGGCGTTCCACTTTGCGCGATCGCGTTTTATCCCGATGAATATGTATATTGGGGGGGGGGCCGTGTTTGTGCTTTTGTATGCGCACTGTATATGTACCTCCCATGGGGTCCCGGCACAAAATGGCGAAAAGATGAAAGGCAGAGGAGGGAAATGTTTGCACAGCTTAATGTTTATTTTATTTATTTGCTTATTTATTTTTTCGGGAGAGGGATGGGGGAACTAAAGAAATAAATAAAATAAATAAAAAAAATAATGCGATCGGGTGATCTGGCATTGCATATTCAATGGCCTTTTCTCTCGGAATTTCAAAACAGACCTCTGAATATTTGAGAAGTTTTGGAACAAGAACCGCCATTTTGGGCGAACAAAGTTTTGCACTTTCGCAGCTGAGTTCTTTTTTTGTTTTTTGTTTTTTTTACTTCGAGAAGAGCTGGAACCAAGAAAAATGTTCCGTGTATACTTCCGTTAGTATAACGCGAGACTCTTTTCGAGCTTTGGCGCAGTGCGCCAAAGTATGGATATGTTTTGGGGGGGGAGGGTCTGAATTCGCAGTGGAATGACGCAAAGATATGGAACTTTTCGTTTTGTCAGTCTCTTTCTGCATGCTTTTTCGTTTGTATGATATGAATTTTTCATTCAGTTTTAAAAGGCGGACTGTCTAGTAACTAGATATGGAACTTTCTTTTTGGCCTGGATTTTAACAAACTTTGAAGCGAGGACAACGCTGTATATATCTTTTTTTCGTGAGATTGCTTGTGTAAGAGGAATGTCATTCAGAAAATCAAAGCAAGAACACTAAAGGATGGCGAACTGATGGATGATGAAACAACTTTCTACAAGTAGTGGCGTGTATAGGATATTTAACCCTCTCGTCATCCTGAACCTCATAGGAGGCTCCTACTTCAAATAGCAATATTGAGAGAGAAAACAGTATTTTTTTCTTTCAGTGATATCCATATCATTGATTCATGTAGAAAGTATAGGAGGCTCTTCACTAGTTGCATAAATCGTGCCTAGATTGCAGTACAAGTCCATTTAGGTCATTTTTTTACAGTTTTCGCTTCATGGTTTCAGGAAAAAAATTAAGAAAATAGGGACGCTGCTTTTTTAAAGTTTTTTTTTCTTTTTAAGGTAAGTATAGCTTTTTGCTTATTTCTCAACCTTTACCTAATAGGCGCACCCTTTTAAATTAATTTTAGCGTCACAAAATGCTTCGAAAATGCAGAAATGAATATTAGAAAAATCGAATAGGAATCGACATTAGAAAAAAAATATTTTTGCATGATTTATAATAGTATTTCAGATTCATTCAATGCTAGACAGATTTTTTTTCCCCTGATTTTTCATAATTCGGTGACGAGAGAGTTAAAGTAAGGCTGTGCTACTTGAAAAGATAAGGCGTAGATCAGTGGCGGGCAAAGAACGTTCTCTTTGTCCGCCACTGATATGACAGTTTCTTTTTTTGGTTTCTTTCTGCGGAAGAGGCTAATTAAACCCTTTCAGACAGAGCGTCTATAATAGAGGAAAAAGGGGTCTCACCATAGCACAGTGACAAAGTTTCTGGCAGTGGCGTAGCCAGAAATTTTTCATGGGGGGGGGTTACGACTACTGCAACTCACATATGTGTATACGTGTGTGTGATGTGGGAGTGAAGGATATACATTTTGTATGTAGTGAAGGATATACCTTTTGTAAAAATTCCTCATGGGGGGGGTTGTGACCCCCCTTCCCCCCTTGTCCTGTGCCGGCCCCCTTGTCCTGTGCTCCCTGTTTGTAAGACAAAAGGATGCGGTGTTGTCCAAGAGATTTACCATGGGTATTGACAGACGAGCGGCGGCTGTCGTATTTAGAGTTATTAAATGGAAAAAATTCCACGGACCTGCTGCGTATTCTGACTTAACCCTTTGAGGCGCAACCCTTTCCCAATGCTGAAAAAAGGGCAGGCGTTGCCATCGCTCGACTTAACTACCAGCAAGATGGCGGACGATCGAAACGTTCATCGCGTGCCACAGATAGAGAGACCCTTTTTTTACGACAGCTGGTTGTGCTCGCGCACAGCCAGCTGCGTCCCTAACTGCAGCCATCCCTAACTGCAAGTTTTTATTTTATGGTACAAGTATATTTACTGGTACAGCCAATTGTCGTCAAAAAAGGGTCTCTCGATCTGTGGCACGCGAGGAACGTTTCGATCGTCCGCCCTCTTGCTGGTAGTTAAGTCGAGCGATGGCAACGCCTGCCCTTTTTTCAGCATTGGGCAATGTATCGAGCTGTTCTCGCATTCTTCCATTTTTCAGCAGATGTCAGTGCTGTTAAAAAGAATCGTGATCATTTTTTATGCGAAATGACGTACTAAAAAGTAAAGGGTTCTCGTGAAGCTAGGTCACCCGCAACTATTTTTATAGAAATCCAATCTATTCTTCGTGAGTGGCAACAGTCAGAACGTCAGAGTTTGGTGTTCCCAGAGCGGGATCACTGCGCCTCAAAGGGTTAAATAGGTGCGTTTGGCACGATTTACCTTTTTATGAATTCTGGAGTTCCAGCAGTTGTCTCTTTGACAGTGGCGACAAAATGAGCTTCCTTGCTTCACCCAAATCTCGATCGGGAAGGAGAAGATGGTTTCACAGGAAGAGATGGGAATGCAATCCCGCACTGTTTTTCATTTCGCGGGATTTCGGGATTTACTGATCCCGCGGGATTGGCCTTTCATTCATCTAAGAATTCATTTGAACAGAGAAAAATAGGAAAAAGTATGATTTGAACAACCATTGAGTTCAACGTTAATAGTAATAGTTCATGTTATTTGTGTGATGATTAATACAATCATTGACAGGAATGTGAAAATAATAGTTAAGATTTTAGAAATAATATATTTAGTTTTTAGTTATTAAAAAAAGAACGCAAAAAAAGGCTATGTGTATGTGCGCGGAAAGAGTCACTCGTCTTCTTAGTGTTGATCCAGAAGCGTAAAGTTTTCAAAATTATTGGGGGGGCCGAGCCCCTCAACCACATATATTCACATCAGTGGCGTAGCCAGGGTAGGTTAGGGGGTCATAACCCCCCCATGAAAAATTTCTGGCTACGCCACTGATTCACGTACCTATAACTTACTCATACCTGCCAACTACTACGGAATATAATGAACCACTTTTTCTACATGATTTTTTGGCTTAAGATAATAGCAAAATTTTTGTGCTGCGCGTGAGCTGGTTACTATTTTGAAAAAAATTATTAAAAAATTATACTGTTTACAAAAAGTGGTTAATTTTATTCCGTAGTAGTTGGCAGCTATGACTTACTATATATAAGTGTCAATTATTGGAGGCGCTCGAGCTCTATGGGTCCATAGAATGCTACACCTACGTAAGGTAAATATCCATGTTAGTATCTTCCTACCATGTTATAAGTTAAAAATAGAATCAAAGTGAAAAATCCAAAGGAGGAAAAAAAAAAACATTTTCGATGACATAGTGCATTTTAGACCCATCTGAACTTTTTTTTCATTTCATACTTTACATTGTATAATCTGATTTTAATGAACCAAAGCCTGGCGAGGGCAGCTTATAGTAACATTGTGTGTTACGTGGCGTCACAATGAATACTAAATCTTGATTGAAATCAAAAGAAGAAAATTTTTAAAAGTAAAGTTTTTTTAAACGTTTGTAAATGGCTTGAAATCCTTTTTTTTATGTTAGTATAAATGAGTTTTCTGTATTCAGTAGTAAATTATTGGGTGGGCTCAGCCCCTATTCACAATTTATTGGGGGGGCTCGAGCCCCACGGGCCCATATAACTCTACGTGTAGATCTAATTTTAGTAAAATAGTTAAAAGCGTAAATTAAAAAATATTAAAACCTAATTATGAAAACTTTTTACAATGGATTCGCCGGCTACTATACGTGACATGTTTGCGACAATATATGTTTGAATGAACGGCGCTCATTTACGCCGACTCACGAAATCTAAAATATCTGGAGTGACTCCCTTCTCCGAATACTTACGATTAAGATCATGACCCAGCATTTAAATCAATTTGAATCGATGAATCATTCAAACATACATACCCAATGGAAGCTCCATCGAGTGTACCGTTTAAACGCTAGCACACTTTCAAGAATGTCTCCCCATAGGCCATCCTGTAAAAGAAATCTGGGTCGTAGCCCTGTAGAAAAACTATAAGTCCTATACACAGCCCAATCCATACCGGTCTTGCGACGGTGGTTTATAACCTATAGACCCAATGGGAGCTCCATCGAATGCCCCGTTGAGGAGCTATCGTGTTCCCTCACACACACACACACATACATTACATACATCTCGTAAAAATAGCCTAAATGAATTCAGAAGACCTCCAAACGTGTCCATACACCCAAATCTCGAAGTCAAATTTTTTCAAGATGACAATCAGTGGCGCACCCAGGATTTTAGTTTAGGGGGGTTGAGCTGAAAATACTGCTGAACTCGGTTATAGTGAGATCGATAATAGTTACAATCCTCTTATAACGTCAAAATATTCTGCACCACTTCATTTGGCCATACAACACAAGCAAAAACTCATTATACAGTCATAAATAATGATCTGATCTTTTCAGTGATAGTGTAACCGACTTTAACAGTGTTTCATAAACTCTCTGTAAGTATTTATTTAAAAACTAACATCTTTTTAGGTAAAAAAATACTTTAGAAATAATTTGAAGACAATAAATAATAATAATAGTAATAATTCATTAGTGGCAATTTTCATTTTTTTAAGTTTTCCACTTCTACCTGTCCACCTTTAGGGGGGGGGCTTGAGCCCCCATAGCCCCCCCCGTGGGTGCGCTTATGATGACAATACATTCCTTAGATGGTACATGTTCAGAAAGTAAAAATGAGTATGAAATATTTATGTTTACTTGTAAATTGGAAATTTAGCGAAAAATTTAGATTACAATATATCCAGATTTCTACCGGAGGATAATTAGAAAAATTAAAACTTCAAATTAAAATTTGAAATTATTGATTCATGTGAGATAAGATATACATACGCATGCAACAATATTTGGTGAATGGATGATTGGGAAAGTGACGTAAAATTGTAAGAAAAATACTTTATTTCTCAGTTTCAATTCCGCGGGACAAGTGCAATCAAGGTTGAGCCGGATGCATTGCCATATACGTGGATTTGAAATACGAGGTATATCCACAAAGTAAGTTCCGTTTGGTTATATAAGGAAAACGTGTACAGATACAGAAACAAATTCATTGTATAAAAATGCACAACTGTTAAACTACTTTTCTACCTGGCTTCCGAAATTTTGTAGGCACTTGTCATAGCGTGGCCCAAGTTTTTGTATTCCTTCTTCATAGAAGGTTTCCGCCTAAGTGTTTTCAACCATGTGGTAACATGTTCTTTCAGCTCGTCCTCGTCGTTAAAGTGTTGACCACCAAGGAAAGATTTTAGGTGTCAGAAGAGATGAAAGTCGCTAGGAGCGAGGTCCGGGCTGTACGGAGGATGGTCAGACACGTCCCAGTCAAATGTCTGTAGGAGTTGTTTTGTCACGTTCGCAGTGTGAGGTCGGGCACTATCGTGCAAAAAAAACAACACCTTTTGACAGTAATCCTCGGCGCTTGTTCAGTATTGCGCGGCGCAATTTCTTAACGGTCTCGCAGTAAACATGTGCAGTGATTTCACAAGCGGCGGCATTTTAAATTAAGGCTGAAATTATGAAGAAGCACTACCAAGAACACGTCGGCAGCAGCGATCTGAAAATGGCGTACATTTCTTCTCCTTGAGTCAGAGTAACTGCCGCGCATGCTCGGAACTGCGATCGCAGCGCTGCCGCGGATAGAAATAGAAACGGAACTTACTTTGTGGATATACCTCCTACATTTTCAGAATGATTAATAGGAGAACCGAAAATATTTATGATTTAATAGACGGACGCGGAAATCATGCGGTGGACACATCCGGTTTTTAATTTATTTCTGTGCCAAGACCGTGAAATATCTTCTTTATTTCTGCGAGCTACACCTATGACGAATTTTTCAGTATTACGAAGCTTCCTTATTGCACCGACATTTTACTCTGTTTTTGATTCGCCCTGATTCTCGAAACGATGGGTGTGTGTGGGGGGGGGAGGGGGGACGAGTATCCGCATCCCCGTAAGATGTGGTCGCCCATGCCTCACACAATCTACAGAATGAGGCACACGCCTATTCAATCACACTTAACCCTTCACGCCCCGGTCGGGGGCCACTGCCCCTCCTCTCCCCCCCATCGGAAACGGCCCTTCAAGGTAAACGGGTACCTGAAGAAGGATGTTCTCTGCTGCGGCTGTGCGGCGACTGACCTCGCAAGTTTCTAAAACAGTGACAGAGATTAGTTTCTTCTCCTCTCCCCCCCCCCACCACCACCCTTTGTCTATCTTTAAGCGCTTTCCAACGCAGTCGAAAAGTGTGAATGATTTAAATTTGTCTGTCTGTCCAGGATTTAACTGACGGTGTTTTCCTGAAAATTTCGCAAAAGCCACAGCTTTTTCGCTTATTGTAGTGTGTAAAGCAGCTCATTAAGAACTCTCTTTTGGAATTGTTTGGAGACCCTGGTGCTATTAGTTTATTTCCATTCGTATACCAACACTAAAAACAGAGGGGTTTTTTTTCTGAGTAGAGCAGCCTTAAATTTGTCTGTCTGTCCAGGATTTAACTGACGGTGTTTTCCTGAAAATTTCGCAAAAGCCACAGCTTTTTCGCTTATTGTAGTGTGTAAAGCAGCTCATGAAGAACTCTCTTTTGGAATTGTTTGGAGACCCTGGTGCTATTAGTTTATTTCCATTCGTATACCAACACTAAAAACAGAGGGGTTTTTTTTCTGAGTAGAGCAGCCTTAAATTTGTCTGTCTGTCCAGGATTTAACTGACGGTGTTTTCCTGAAAATTTCACAAAAGTCACAGCTTTTTCGCTTATTGTAGTGTGTAAAGCAGCTTATGAACTCTCTTTTGGAATTGTTTAGAGACCCTGGTGCTATTAGTTTATTTCAATTTGTATACCAACACTAAAAACAGAGGGGTTTTTTTTTCTGAGTAGAGCAGCCTTAAATTTGTCTGTCTGTCCAGGATTTAACTGACGGTGTTTTCCTGAAAATTTCACAAAAGCCACAGCTTTTTCGCTTATTGTAGTGTGTAAAGCAGCTTATGAACTCTCTTTTGGAATTGTTTAGAGACCCTGGTGCTATTAGTTTATTTCCATTCGTATACCAACACTAAAAACAGAGGGGTTTTCTTTCTGAGTAGAGCAGCCTTAAATTTGTCTGTCTGTCCAGGATTTAACTGACGGTGTTTTCCTGAAAATTTCACAAAAGTCACAGCTTTTTCGCTTATTGTAGTGTGTAAAGCAGCTTATGAACTCTCTTTTGGAATTGTTTAGAGACCCTGGTGCTATTAGTTTATTTCAATTTGTATACCAACACTAAAAACAGAGGGTTTTTTTTTTTTCTGAGTAGAGCAGCCTTAAATTTGTCTGTCTGTCCAGGATTTAACTGACGGTGTTGTTCGAAAAAATCGATTTTAGTACATAAGTACAAATAAACTGATTATGCCAGGCACTTCAAAATTTTGAAACTGTCTCTTTACAAGCTGTACTACATACTGAAATAAACGATAAATCTATATCCATTTCAAAACATTTAGAAAAAATTCTTAAAAATCGGACATTTTCGGAAAATAGTCACTCTTCGAAAAATCTTGAAGATCAGATCCGTGTTTAGGAAATTTTTTCTGAAAATTTCACAAAAGCCACACCTTTCTTGCTTATTGCAGTGGTGCTGTGCTCAGAGCCTGATTATGACTAACGGGGGATCCCCGGGCATTGATGAATTTGTTTTATTTTTCATAAAATTTTGATATAAAAAATATATTTCGGAACAATATTTCAAATTGGGGGCCCTTTCGAGCCGAGGGCCCTGGGCAAAGTCCCGATTTGCCCATGCGATAATAAGGCTCTGGCTGTGCTCTGCTCTTTGAAAAATCTTGCCGCTCAGATCCATGTTTAAGAATTTTTTCTGAAAATTTCACAAAAGCCACAGCTTTTTTGCTTGTTGCAGTGGTGCTGTGCTCTGCTCTTTAAAAGCGGTATTTTGCTTATTTTGAGAAGCTTGTTTTTGCATGCTATTGGTGAATACTTTATTGTTTATGCTGAAGAATAGATGTCGATTTTGCTCGAGAATTTACACTGAACTTTATCCTGTGGAATTATTTTGTTTTGTGTGACTCCTGTGCGCTTCTGAAAGCTTCTATACTAAGCGGATTGTTATAAACAAGTGAATGGCCATTAGTGCCTGTGAATTTTGTACAGCAGATTGTTCGACGGAGTTCTAGAAGTAATAAAATGTGCGTTCCATCCTAACAAGTGCACTATTTACCAGGCCCGTCGAGAGACAAACTCTTGCCCGGGGGATGGATATCTGCCGGGCCCTCCCCCCTGCCGCCCCCCCCTACCATAAAAAGCTTCAATGAAATGTTTCATGAGCAATAAGATAATTTTAACTTCAAAAGTTTGCTGTGAGAAATTAAGTCTATTCATGAAGCACTGACGAAATAAACCTACTTTATAACTAATAATTATTAAAAAATAAATAAATAATCACTGTGATAATAAGAAGTGTAAAAGGGTAAGTAAACTCACCGCAAACAACTGAAAAATCCCCATTCCGAGAGCCTTTCTGAACAATTTTATTCCAAGAACATTTTGGGGATGAATGAATTTTCCCGCGCTTGGAAATTATCAAGTTTGCACCTGCGGGTCTGGAGTTGTCATGGTGATCCCCCGCGTATGAGAGCACAAAGGTTGGTGCGTTTGCCCCTCCCCCCCCCCAAAAAAAAAAATAAAAGAGCGTACATGACGTCAGCAATCCAGTTTCGTTTAGGACCTCGTCTAGTCTTTACTTATTTCAGTCGGTGTTGGTTTTCGCGGATTCTATTTCTGTCTATACAGGAATTTTTATTGAAAGTTTATCCCTGGCCCCCAGAAAACACGGGCCCGGGGGAATCCCCCTCTCGACAGGCCTGCTATTTACTATAACTTTCTACTTACTCTGGTCTTTTAAACGACAAACCCGAAAACTAAGAGTTTCCTGTAGTAGATATCAATAATAGTTAAAAATAAGACACGAACAAAGGTTAGGTTTTTTTCCATCATAGTTTTTAATCTTTAACAGGACATACTCATTCATCAAAAAGTAAACAAAGAATTAAAAAAAACCCCACAGGACTCAAGATTTTACCACCGGTGCAATCACAAAGAAATATAGGAATAAAATGTAGTTTTTTTTATGTTTCTTTTCTTAAATAGTTCGCTTCTTCTAAAATTTGTATTTTAAATTTAGGATCCCATCACAATTGCAATCTGAGATCTCTTGGTATATCAGGGTTTTTTTTCAACTTTAATAGGCAGAAGAGTCAGACAGCAACACCAGAGCTGGATCGGTTTTCGATTTTCACTTTAAAAACTTTTTTATAATAATAATATTAAAAACTTTTCTTATAACAGTACCATGAGTATCAATTGGTCTCAATTTTATTAAATGTTTGGCTAAAAAATCTGCTTTTCATCTGGCGAGCGACCCTGTACGTAATTTTCAACCTTAGCTTACAAGTCTTTGCGATTTTACTATCTCCCTAGAAAATTTTCGATGACGCTAGTTCAATGGTCAGGCTATAATTGGTGGCTGGCAGTTTAATTGCAAACCGAAATAGAGTCGCCAGTCAGTTCAACTTGAGTCTGACTTCGAAAAGATTACAATTAAAACACTAAAAAATTAAAGATAATTTACAAATTTTACATAAATGCTTTGTATAAAATGATGCTGTTCCTAATTTGAAAATTTTAAAATTAGCATTAAATCAAGATGGCGGTTTTCATATTTTTCTTAAGAGTAGCTGTGTCTTTGCAGACGAACTCTTTGGGACCAACTCTTCAGGTTAGCAAAATGTCTGCTACACGTAGCCATCTACTAAATTACGAAAGACAAACCTAAAATTATGAAAGTCAATTGAAGTTTTATGTTATTGAAAAAAAGAGCGATGTTCTATTTCAGGTTATGGAATTGGGTTTTTTTTTTGGGGGGGGGGGGGATCGCCATTAGCTGAAGAATCATTAGTTTTCGCGATAGTTAAGAACTTTAAAAAATGGAGTTTTTGTGTCTCTCAGACAACGTTTGCCCAGGACCTCGAGTTCTGTTGACTGCACGGCTACGTGTAGCTTTCGAAGAATGAATCTAAAATTGTGTAAAAAAGCTTATAATTATACTAAAAAACTTTTTTATACATTTCTATCTGGATAAGCCCTGCTTTAGTGACAAGAAATATACTACAGTAGCCCCTTGTTATATCGCTTTTTTTCCTGTTTTCTACTCTTTTCCTATATTTCTTGACTTAACCCTTTGAGGCGCAACCCTTTCCTAATGCTGAAAAAAGGGCAGCCGTTGCCATCACTCAACTTAACGACCTGCAAGAGGGCGGACGATCGAAACGTTCATCGCGCGCCACAGATCTAGACACCCTTTTTTTGACGACAGCTCGTTATGCCCGCGCACAGCCAGCTGTCTGTCTCTGAAAGGGAAGATGTTATAATAATTTTTTAAAGGCAGAATTTATTAAGTAATCTTAAAAATATATATATAATAAATTAGATTCTTACGATTCTAAAGCAGTAGCAAAAATTTTTATACTGGCTCAATTTTCTAAAATAATTTTTTTTATAAATAAATCTAAAATAATTCTGTGACGGGTGTGACACTTTCCAGGCTCTGCCGCACAGCCAGCTGTCGTCCAAAAAGGGTCTCTATAGCTGTGGCACACGATGAACGTTTCGATCGTCCGCCCTCTTGCGGGTCGTTCAGTCGAGCGATGGCAACGGCTGCCCTTTTTTCAGCATGGAGCCATATCCAGCTGTTCTCGTATTCTTCCATTTTTCAGCAGATGTCAGTGCTGTTAAAAATAAGCCAGATAATTTTTTTACGGGAAAGGACGTGCCGAAAAGTAAAGGATTCTCGTGGAGCTAGGTCACCCGCCACTATTTTTATAGAAATCCAATCCATTCTTCTAGACTGGCAACAGTCAAAACGTCAGAGATGGGTGTTCCCAGAGTGGGAACACTGAGCGTTAAAGGGTTAAAAAAGCACACACACACACACACACTGAAAATTACAACTCCCATCACATAAGTGAGATGAAATGAATTAATTTTTGCTTACTGATATCTCTGCTGGAAGAAGCAATAGCTTCTTTTGACAGAAATGAAATGTGTATTTTACGTAAATTTATTAAACTCAATTAAACTTTTATGTTTATTCTTTAAGTTATTACAATGCTTCTACGACTAACTTCATTACATTTTAAGTGCATGTGTATATAAAAGTGAAATTTCATCAGATCACCTCCCCCTCCACCGGATATACACTTCTAAAAATTTAGTGCAGCATTTCACCAGAAGATGGTACCAGAAAAGTCGCCTCCATAAGATGGTGAAACCTTGCTCCAACATTGGGTGCTTCCCCAGGGGCGTAGCCAACGGGTTGGGGGTTAGGAGGGTCATAACCCCCCCCCCCATGAGAAATTTTTGCCATACAAAATGTATATTCTTCACTACATTATCACACACACACGTACACATATGTATGAGTTGTAGTAGTCGTAACCCCCTCCGTGAAAAATTTCTGTCTACGCCCCTGTGCTTTCCTAAAGTGTAGCTAAGCCTGAGCACCAATCGTTAGAACACGGTTTCACCATATTATGGAGCCAATTTTGGAGTACCATGTTTTGGTGAAATGTTGCACCAAATTTTTAAGAGTGTATATCGCATTTTTGTTATCTGCAGTTGAGCTCGATATAACTAGTCGCTGCTGAATTGTAAAAACAAAATGTTCTTCGGTTAAAATGGTTAAGTGAAATTCTTTTCTGTGTAAATATATACCTCGATCCAACTCCGGTTTACATCTGTCTAATAACAGAAATCATAGAAGAAAATCAGATAAGTGAAGAATAACATAACAAGTCAATGATTGCACTATTATTTGCGAAAAACTAAAACGTTATACGCATTGCATTAACATGAGAAATATATTACATACAGAGTAAGAACAACAGTTTGCACAAAAATGGGAACTTTCACATGGTATAAGTTACTTGAAAGATACAGAAGTATGACGTCAGCTCACAAGATGGACGACGTCAGCTCGTCTTGCTGTGGGACTGAAATTTGAAATGCTCTGTGATGAAAGTGTGTCATTGCCAAATGACATACCAATGAATTGCCAAAAACAAATGACCATCATTTCCTGTGTATAAACCTTTGACTGTTCGGTTAATCCGCTCTGTTATAAACCAATATTTTAGACCGGATAACAAAATTTTCGTAGATTGCACAAAGTACTTTGTTGGTTCAACTAAGTTTATTTGTTATTTTAAACAGTTAAACTTTTGTTCAAGCTAACAGAATTATGGTAAGTACCACAAACTTTTTTCTTTTGCTATTTCCAAATTTGAAAAATAATAAGTTAGCGCAAAAATTAATTGGTAATTTAAAACAACTAAATTATTTAAATTTTTGTTCCATCTAACAAAATTATGCTAAATTCAATAAAAAATTTTTCTTTTACCTTTTGATGTTCCCAAATTTGAGAAATTGTAAATTAGCGCAAAAATTAATTATTTAAAATAGCTAAATTATTTAGTTAAATTTTTGGTACAAATCTAACAAATTATGGTAAGTTGAACAAACCCCCATTTTTCTGTTCTCAAATTTCAAAAACTGTAAGTTAGAGAAAAAAGATTTTTCTTTAAATATTATTTAAAACTTAAATTAACTCGCAGAGAGGCAATTAAATTTACCCAGTCCCCCACCCAGAAAAAAGGTAGGTTAACACACAAGAAATTATGGTGAGTAGACAAAATAAAATACAGCACAATTTTTCTTTTTTTCAATCTGTCTTATTCACACACTCCCTAATGCAAGGACCCTCAAGGCGATATTTTTGCCCCTTACTTCACTCCTACTTTTCAGAAGTATAGTTCAGACAATCAAATTTTAATTTGTTTTTTCAAGGTAATTTTACAAAACTAACATTACATTATCGTTGAAGTAAATAAGTAATCTAAAAGAATATTTTCGAATCATAATTATTCCCACAATTTCAAATTTAAAGATTAAAAAGAAAAAAAGCGAATAGCGTTTCTGGTGAAAAAAAAACAGAATTTTAAAAATTTATTTTAAATAATGTTACACGCATTCGTAGATTGAAACCCAAGTGTTCTCAAAAAACTGTTATAACAGAGCAAAAACAATTACAAAACTTAAACGAATAAAAAGGAATTCCCATTCATTTGAACTCAAAGAAGCTCAGAAAAATCTGTTCGATTGATTTGAAAATATAGAGGAAATAACTTCTGCTGAACCAATAAGTTAGCGTTGATTTTGTTCAGTTCAGAATAAAGTATCCCATTTGTTTAAAGTTTGGATTTGCTTGGAAGATAACAAACTAGATGAATTTTAAATTATTAACGATTAAAAATTAAATAAATAAATATTTGCATGTTAAATATTCTCTTAATCCGAATTGTAAAAAAAAATATTCAATTTACAGTCACAGAGAGGTGAATTGCAAGATTTTTATATATATATATATTTTTTTTTCCCGTCCCAATGCAGTCTTCAGTAACGAATTTAGTTTTACAGTACAATGTTAATTCTTAATGCAGAACAAAATAGCGAAATAATTGGATTGCATATAATTAAAATTAAAATATCTATAAACCTAACATTTTGGAAGGATACAGTATCTGTTTCCCCTTCTTAAATCTTCATCGATTAATATTAGCTTTTTGAGGAATTTTACTTTTCCGATTTCATTTCGAAGATGGAAATCAGGTTATGTAATTGATTAGAGTTTTTTGCACTTGAGAGTCCCCGATCTAAACCGATAGAAATACAATTATTGTTTTGCTAAAGCATAGTTTTTAATTTTCTGGAGTTTCTAGAGTTTACCCAGCAAGCCCATAGGCAAATGCTCGGATAATCATAGGCTGGCGATGTTTTTCCGATCGTATGCCGATGAAGGTACTTGCCGTCTAGGAGTCCATCATAAACAGGCAAAATGCATGAGTATACTGTAATAATTGCACCTTTAGACGCCAAACCGCGCCAAGTTCTGTTTGTTTATTTGCAGTTAGTCTTTGTGCTTCCATCCGTCATACCACAGCCACTTCTTCAATGGCGTTTGCTAGTTAGTTTTTTTTAAATTCATTTTCTTTTGCGGGACGTGATTGGTGGAGTGTCTGTCCCTTATCTTTTTGAAAGTGCTCACAGTTTACAAAACCAAGGAGGGAAAACCAACAAAATCTTGTAGCAGCTGTGGGATGTGTGGGAGGAGTAATTTGAATCGAAAGAACGTTCCGCCAGGTGAACTTCGATCAGACTTTGGTTGGCGATTCTTTTGGCGACGGAGCACCACCACCGTCGTCTGTTTCGCTGTTTCCGACAGGGGGTGGAAGCGTCGCCTGGCTCCCGGCCATCCTGTAGAACGCCGACGACTCGGAACTCGCTACCGTAGGAACAGAGTAAGGGGTGAACCTGTGGACTTTGGGACTCTTGAGCAGCGAACTGCTGCTGCTGCCCCCATTCGCAAACGCCGCTTCGTGGTGCGACTCTTGCTGCAAGGAATCCACCAGAAGTCTGTGGTTATGGGCTTGGAGCTGCCTCATGGCGGCGAGCTGGGAGTCGGGGAACAGACTGGCCCCCAGCTGGGCCCCGTTGGGGGGCATGAGGAAGGGCAGGTGGCCCATGAGTCCGGAGTAGAAAGATGGGGGGTAGGGCAGAGGCAGGTACTTCTGGAGGCTGTCCATGTCCGAGAAGAGCTTCTCGTGCATCGGCCTTAGGTCGGCCGATGATCCAGGAGAGACGGATCCGGCCGGCGAGGTCGGGGAGCCGCGTGCTGGCAGGCCGGAATCGAACAAGCTACGCAGGGAGTTCGCTCCAGGAGAGTGCCTGTTGGAGTGGTGGCCGTTGGCAGTAGCGTGGTGGTCGCCATCCTCTGCAAGAAAAGACAAACAGAATGACTGTGACAGTCGGCAAATATATCAGCAGTGAGAGCAATCATTAGAGCTGTGAGTAGTAAAGAAGGGAGGGTTCACCGCCACGGGTGCACGGGCTTCGTAAAGCACTCTCGGCTATGGAGGTTGTTGGATAGAAACTTTTCCGACATGGGCAGTTCTTCAATTTGCAGTACAATTTTTCTCTTGGTGATAAGGAAACGTCATCGTGATTCTCCTTAGCGGTTTCTTTTAGGACTAAATATTTTTATGTTTGGATATTTTTTACCGGTGCCATCTAGCGGGAACCGGGTAAACTACTAAAATAAAAGTTTTTTTATTCTTATTATGTACAGATTCGAAAACTGAAATCACCTTTAACAAACGTTTTCAACGATGTTGGAAAGTTTTGCAAATAGCAGTCTTAAGACTACATTGAAAAGGTCATGGTTGCTGAAAATTCTCACTTTTGTTAAAGCTATCTGAAAATGAATAAATATTGTTTCATCTACAGACGCAAACCATTTATATTTCTAATGTTTCTTAAAAGAACGACCCTTAAAAAAGAATAGAAAAGAAAACCCGCCCTAGACTAATCTCTGGAAAAAAGAAAAAATTTTGTTTAATTGAACAAATTTTGTTGATTTAACAAAAATTGGTTAGCCGCTATTTTAACCGAATAATTTTGCTGGTTTGAACAAAACCGTTGCTAAATTAAGAAAATATTTCGATAAATTAACAAAAACTTTGTTGATTCAACAAAATTATTTGCTTAAAACGACGCCAACCAAATCTTGAATCAACAAAACATTTCATTGTGCAGTTACATCTGAATTGCCTTAAGCACATCCGGTATAGAGCCAACACCTTCTGATTTAGAAAGCCCAACAAGTGAAGATTTGACGTCATCACTAAATCTTCTTACGCGACAATGATACTAGTTTTGTCTTAAACTATTTAAAATTTGGGGTGAATTATCTCACGCATCAAACCTTTCAATATTTTAAGATAAAAAAAACTGATTTTTCGACAAATAGCAATTCTAAATCATCACTCATTATATAATATGATATAGAAATAGAACATGAGGAATTATTTTGTATCAGAAAAAGTACTTTAATTTTTAGCTTTAACTAATATTTTCTAATATTTGTAGCAGTGGTGCAGTCGAAGGGGGACGTCGTCCCCCTACTTTTTCACTTCAGCCCATACGTCTCCCCACTTTTTCTCAGGGGGGACGGTCATTTACAAGGTTCTTTTTTTTTTTAATTCTTTGAAGAAATTAAAATTTTCGTTTTGTTCGCGCGAGTGCAAGTACATCGTTATAAAAATCAAAAGGAAACTTTTGACTGTTTGAATCGACTTTACAAATGGGATTGTAAGGGTTTCTTAAACACTTCAGTAGTGAAAACATATCCATAAAAATACTCTTGGTAAAAAATGTCTTTCCGAATAACCGAAAAGTGACAAAACTCGGGGTAGCGAATGGTCACGTACCAATCCAAAAGAAAATCTGTCACTTTGACATTGGATTGTTGCCTCACAATGGCACAGTGGTTATGTCACTGGAAATGGTAGACGGGCGAAGTGTGAAGGTCCCGGGTTCGGGTTCCATTGCACATCCGTCGACCCAACCGTTCGGAGTTTTCCGTGGTTCTCTCCGAAACTTTGCGTAAATACGGGTTAGGACCCCTTAGAAAGACCTCCACGGAGGGCACCCCCTCTTGTGTTGTCTTTCTGACTAGGATTTATAAGCGGGATTCGAGCCAAGCACACAAATCTGCTATACGTGTTCACAATAACAACAACAACATTGGATTGTTGACAAATGTAAATGGAAAAAATTAAGTAGCTCCCATCGCGCGTCCGTAACAGATCGGAGTTTTCCGTGGTTTTCTCCGAAACTTAGCGTCAATACGGGTTAGGACCCCTTAGAAAGACCCCAACGGAGGGCACCCTCCCCCCCTCGCGCTGTTCTTCTGACGAGGATTTATTAGACGGCTTCGAGCCAAGATCCGATTACATGTTCGCAACAACAAATTAAGTAGCTTACACGGTTGATCCAAAAGACTTAGTTTAGATTATTAACAAGTAATCAATCATTTAACAATGAGTTCATTTTAATTAATGAATAAACCAATGATGGTTAAATTAGTTTTATGGGTTGTTTAAGGAATAATTACAATTAATGAATCCGATAAGTTTAGGTTAAATTTCGTCAAAAATGAGCGTCCCCCCACTTTTTTTCTTAGGACTTACAACACTGATTTGTAGCACGCACCCGAAATTTTAAATAGTTTTACTTTTTGAAGATACTACTGCGATGACGTCAAAGTGTCAGTTGTTAGGCTTTTTATATCTCTAAGGTGTTGTAAGAGCTGTCATCTACAACAACTCAAGTCCCCGTTACAGACTCAATCCCCGATGACCGAAGTCTGTCACATGTGACAGGCATTTGTCGTTGGGCGAGGATTTCGCTTTCTTTTTCAAACCCTCACGCACGTATCATTCTGTCAAAAGTGCTCGGTCCAACCCTTTTCTTTTGTATGTTGCGTGAGCAGCACAAATTGGCCACTTTCATCGGCGTAATCTCGTTAGCCGCTCTTATTGAGATGCTATAGTGTAGGAGAGAGGCCGTGCGCACGTGACGATTAACCCTTTGAGGCGCAACCCTTTCCCAATGCTGAAATAAAGGGCAGTCGTTGCCATCGCTCGACTTAACTCCCAGCAAGAGGGCGGACGATCGAAACGTTCATCGCGTGCCACAGATCGAGAGACCCCTTTTTTGACGCACAGCTGGCTGTGTCGCACAGCCAGCAGCGTCAAAAAAGGGTCTCTAGATCTGTGGCACGCGATGAACGTTTCGATCGTCCGCCCTCTTGCTGGGAGTTAAGTCGAGCGATGGCAACGACTGCCCTTTTTTCAGCATGGGGCCATCTATCCAGCTGTTCTCGCATTCTTCCATTTTTCGGCAGATATCAGTGCTGTTAGAAATAATCGTGACCCTTTTTTGACAGGAAATGACGTGTTAAAAAGTAAAGCTGCGTCACCCGCAACTATTTTTATAGAAATCCGATCTATTCTTCGTGACTGGCAACAGTCCAAACGTCAGAGTTGGGTGTTCCCAGAGCGGGAACACTGCGTGTTAAAGGGTTAAAAAAATTCAATAGTCTGTAACAGTCTTGAGGCCTTAATAGAGCTATATCCACTTTGACGGGCATGACCCTTTCAGCACTCTCCAGTAGCGGATCTAGGGGCGGGGCTAGGGGGCTTCAGCCACCCCCCCAAAAAAAGAGATTGCTAAGGGGTAACATTTTGCTTTATTAACATTTTAATTAGATAAAATGATCTTTTTTTATAACTTAGTCCCTCCCAAAATGTTTTACATTACTTTAAACTAAAATTTTGCTTTATTGAACATTTTGTTTGTGTGAAATAAGCTTTTTTCGAAATTTAGCCCCTCCCCAAAAAAAATTCTGGATCCGCTACTGGCACTCTCTGATACTGTAGGCCTGCTTGTATTTCGAGCATCTCCCCCCCCCCTCTCCCCACATCTGCCTTCTCCTATTGCATTCCATAAGTCATGTTTAAAAAAAAATAAGTACCGTTGACTACAAAACTAATATCGATGGTTCCAACACATGTTATTTAACTGAGCAGGTAAAACCAGAAACTAAACTAAACGTTTTTCTGAAGGCTGTGCTGAAATCTGAATTTGATTTCTTACCGATTTCCGAAGTTATTTTAAATTGAAATTGCATTGTATTTGTAAGAATGCTTATATCTATAATAAAAAATCTGGAGTGACTCCACTCGACTTTCCGAACACTTACGATTAAGATCATGACCAAGCATTTCAATCAATTTGAATCGATGCATCATTCAAACATATGTACCAAATTGAAATTCAATCGAATGCACCGTTTAAACGCTTGCGCACTTTCAAGAATGTCTCCCCATATTAGAGATCAGACGGGCTCAGCCCGAGCCCGAAAGCCCGAGCCCGGGCCCGACTCGGGCTCGGGCTCTGTAATTCACGATTGCGTTCGGGCTCGTGAAAAATTTCTCCTTTGAACATACTCCTTGAAACAGATTTTAAAAAGTGATTCATGGGATAAATAGACGCACTTATTTAAAAAAATAGCGGCACGGGAGACTAGAAGGTGTGTGAAGCTCCAAAATGTATTGTATCCTATTAATGAAGTAGTTAATTTTATTTGTCTTTAGCTGAAATTTCGGGCTCGGGCGGGCTCGGGCTCCAACTTTAATAATATTGCTCGGGCTCGGGCGGGCTCGGATTAAAAGTCTTCGGGCTCGGGCGGACTCGGGCTTCAAAAAATGAGCCCGAACTCATCTCTACCCCATATGCCATTATGCCACAACATAAAAGAAAGTTTTGTCGTAGCCCTTTAGGAGAACTATAAGTCCTATACACACCAAAATCAATACCGGTCTTGCAACGGTGGTTTATAACATGTATACCCAATTTGAGCTCAATCGAATCGACCGTTTAAACGCTAGCGCACTTTCAAGAAATTCCCCCCATAGGCCATAATGTAAAAGAAATCTTGGTCGTAGCCCTGTAGAAAACCTATAAGTCCTATACACACCCCAATCAATACCGGTCTTGCGACGGTGGTTTATGACCTATATATCCAATTTGAGCTCCATCGAATGCTCCGTTCAGGAGCTATCGTGTTCACTCACATACACATACACACAAACACACATACACATACACACACACACACACACACACATACACACATACATACATACATCTCGTAAAAATAGCATAAATGGATTCAGAAGCCCTCCAAACGTGTCAAAACACCAAAATCTCGAAGTCGAATTTTTTCATGATTACAATACTTTCCTTACATGGTACATGTTCGGAAAGTAAAAATACTAGATTTTTTTGTCAATTCATGTAAACTTTTCAAATTTGGCATGATTTCTTTTATTAGACTAGCATAATATATTTTTTGAATAAAAAGTATTGCGGTTTTGAGGCTCCTGCAACAAGGTCCAGGCCTTACGGATCTATTTGGTAGTCAGGCCTTCCTGGTGGGTCATTACACCAAATCATGTTTAATAGCTTTCACATAATGTCATGGATGATTGTTAGAATAATTCTGAAGAAAGAGAGAGAAAATGCGGCAGTAAGCAAGAAAATTCAGTGAACAGAAAATTAGGAAAAGTTAGAGGAAGGGAGTAGTAAATTAAACATGTATAGATGCAAAACAGAAAAAAAAAAACCATCAACAGAAATGACAATAATGACAATTTTTAGGATAATTCTGCATCGCCAAACTGCATGTTTATTTTTTCGATCTTCCTCGAATGAAATATGCTTTGAAAAGAAAAATTCTAGAAGATTATCTGTTTTTAAAAACTTAGCATTAGCGATTCCATTAATGTATTTGCTGGCTGCAAGTTCCACAAATAATTTTTCCATGATAATTTATGAAAAAAAAATAAAAAAAAATAACCAATTGCGCTTGGAACCGTGTACCTACCTCTTTTTTGTTTACGTGTTTATTATTGCAACGGAGAAAAATATAACTCGATTTAAAATTTATGCAAAAGTAGGTTCTGTAACGCGTTACGTACCTTACATGAAAGATTAAAAAAGAAAAAAAAATGATTACAAACGGTCAGTACTGGCAAAAGGCTTTACCGAAAATCACGCACTTTTTTGTGCTAGTCCGTGTTCGTGTGTGTTTTCCCCCGTAATAAAATCATTTCGTAAGGAACCCCTCCTTTAAAACATAGATTGATTTATTCCCCTTTCAAAAATGCATTTAGATCGAACAACTAATTATCTTTTTTTGAAGATCCCCCGGCCATGTTCGCCCATGTATCATAATGCCCATTAACTTTTTTCCTTTCGAAGCAGAAAACGCCGGACTCTTGTACCTATTAACTCTCGGGGGTATACATAACGTCTCATTATTGTCACGTGACGTGACGTGTAAAAAGCCAAGGAAACGTAATCTCAATTTCCCATTGTTATTTCCGATAATAGCAATTGAAAAAGACAATAAATAAATACATAACCAAAAAAAAACCAGAACTTTTTAAAACCATTTTTCCTTCCCTCCCAGTGAAAAACACAAACATTGGCGGTGCAACACCAGAAAACCATCACAAATCGCGCACGCGACACCGGGCCTATACCTCATGCGGCATGAAAGGAAATAAATAAATAAAGATAGTCAAACAATTCTCTGCAAAATTGCAATTTTTCCCGCTTCCAAGCGATACCTTGTAAAAAGACTAAAAGAAATAAAATTTCATATCCCAGAAAATAAAGCGCTTGTAACAGTGATATATTACGTGACCGCAGAAAATAACAATAACAGAAGGAAAAAAAAAAGTTTAAAACACGGCACCAACACGTACATATAACGAAAACCACAAACCAATAATCCTCCTCCAATGAAACTGGTAATAACAGTACGCTTTGTTGACGTTTTTCCAGTGTCTGTGTCGTCTATCCCCCCCCCCCCTTAACATCTTTTTTTCCAGATATCCCTTTCACGCATAGGCGTCATAATAATTATGCCCTATGCAAATGATCCCCCCCTCCCCACTACGCTTTCTCGCACACGCAAACACATAAATATATACACAAGCGCAATAATAAATTGGGTGTCCGTGCCTGGCTGCCTTCGACACCCGATGTCCTGCCGATAATTTGCCGAGCACTTGATTATGCGGCTTGTATTCCATTGGTCGCGATCGTCGCCTTGTGACGAAAAGGGCGGTTTGCGCTTATTGGAGGGAGTGGGGGGGGGTATCCAAAAAGAAAGAAAGGGGTAAGGTAATAATAATGACCGTTAATGCTTTCGACAAGCCCTTCGGTGACAAGGTATCCAAGGCTGGCTAATGAAATTGATTCTGTTGGATAATGGTCAGTTTTGTGTGGACTTGTTGCTTTTATCGGATCACGCGAACACTTGGTGTAGACGTTGCGTGAGCTGGTGGGTATATTTATGTTCTTTTTGTTTTTGTTTAGGGGAAATCCGCGACACCCAGATAAGGCTCGGATGGCTTTAAGACTGTCCTAACGCAAAAATCATGCAGCAATCCAAATGGAGATAGATGTGAGACGAGACAGTCTTGCACCGGGTTGCCAACCGTCCCGAGAAATCCGGGACGTCCCGTTTTTGACCCATTTTTTTTGATAGAATAAATAATTTAATAATTTGATAAAGTAAAAGGATCTCAGAAGAGTTTTTTAACATGAAGTTTCTTTCTTAAAAAATAGAATCTCAGCAGAAGGGATTGCAAAGTTTCTATTTTAAACAAGCAATATTATGATTTCAGTTGAAGTAGCTTAATATATCTTTTTTCAAATAAATAATTGATGATAATTGCAATAAAAGATGTGATTTAAGACTAAGTTTCTCTTATAAAGTTATGATATATACTTATGGATTTTTAAAATTATCTTTAATTTGCGAAAGTAAAAAAACTTTGTTTGTCAAAGAAAATAAAAAGCTCATTTAATTGAATGGCAAATGATAGTTCTATTTGTTTTGATTACAAAGAAGAGAGCTGGAAGACATAATCCATGTTAGTTTTTCATTAGTTTGCCTGATTGTTTTAACTGTCAACTATGTTGTATGCAATTATGCCGAATCAGTTGTAAGCATAATGTTCAATAAAACTATTTAAACTGTAAAAATTAAATCCGGTTTTAATTGTGCTTCTCGCTTTCCTGAATTAGGCAAGCTGGGTCCCATTTTATTAGCCAAGTCCCGCATTTTAATCACGAAAGTCCCGTAAATCCGTGTATAAAAGTGGGCAAGCCTAGTCTTAAGAGTTGTTATGCGAGACGAGACGGAAGGCTTTATTATGTCGAAAGACTTTGCGAAACGAGATACACTGTTAATAAAAGTAGTTCAACGTTTAACCATACAATGGAGCTGTATTAGCTGCATCCTATCTATGGAGAAACGTTGAATCATGATTTGATTCCGTGGATCAGTTCAAACACCAAATGATGATTCAGCTTTTCTCCATAGAAAGAAAGGCTGCAGCTACTTCGGCACCATTTCATGGTGAAACGTTAATTATTTTTACTAACAATTTATTTACAGTGTAGGGCCACATTCTCAGCCGAGTACACATCCCTAAGAGAGTGGTCAACTGCTCCGGAATGTAAACTTTTTGAAACAGTCTTTTTTTATTTTGGCTTAAATTATTGTGAAATTTCGAAGTTAAACGTGTAGTCTGATTACCATTTCGATAGTTTTTAATTGCTGTTCACAAAAAGTGGTTAATTATATTCCAGAGTAGTTGGCAACTCTGTCCTGGTTGCAGAAATAAACTTTACACAAGCTGTAACTATTCGGTTCGAGCAATTAACGTACATAACATAGTGCAACTTTTAGAGGAAATAAACTTTTAAGCGAGGAGGGGGGAGGCTATTGTGTATTCCTGAAGAACTCATGAATGTTCGGGAATAGAGTGCAAAATGCTGTATATTCTCGAAAGAATTTGCTTTCTGGATACATCTCTCAGAGCTTCTCTCAAATATCTTCTCCACAGTTTTTGACAGACTTACTGTCTTACACAAACATGAATATGACCACGGGCACCCATAAGGGGGTGGGGTAAGGTAAGGGCACTTGCCACCTTAACCCCCTCCCCCCTAGAATTTTAGAATATTGTCTTTTTAAGTAAAATTGAATCAGAAAGCGAAATCGAAACTGAAATTGTCACAAATTCGAAATTTGCCCCCTTCAAATTGTTTCTTTAAAGTTTGCCACCCCCTCCCCCTTATAAAAATTTCTATGGGCGCCCATGTCCGTAACCCACTCCTCTCTTAAAGGAAGTCTGCGGACGCTACTGGTCCTGAACCAATCTTTTAACCTCTAAACTTCGTTCGGAGATCTGACCGCTGATGTTTGTTAATCTTGAGTTCATCCTTCACGATTGCAATTTTTTTCTCTGATATTAGTTGTAAGTCTGTTGGCGAGAAATAGAATTATATTCTGGTGGCATTACCGTTGTCCGGCGTGTCGACGTCCACGTTTTCGTTGTCGCTGCTGTCGTCTGCCTCCTCCCCCCTTCCGTCTTCAGGGGGGGACGCCGTCAGGGACTCCTCCTGGTAGGAATGGGAACCGAAGAGACCGCTCTGCCTCCTGGAAAAACAGAACACGAATCAGAAGTAAGTATGATTAAAAAAAAAGAAAGAAAGGAAGACAACCGGCTTCAAATAACTTCAGCATAACGAGAAAAATTATTCCCATTGTAAATGAGTAGGGTTTGGCGAATTCTCGCCAAATATAGCAAATACCGCCAAGCTGGGTTCATTTCGGGAACTCATTTTTGGGGCCCCAAACTTGGCGATAAATCGGCAAAAGTGGCCAACTTTGACTTTTGACATATTCAATCTCAATTTCACAAAATAATTCAAGATGACCAAGCAGGATGTAAAATTTTCAGTTTTTATGCACATTTTTAAGCAGAAATTATCACTTGGCCATGCAATGGATGTCAGAAATTCATTTATGACCGCTGGCATCAGCAAAAAATCGGAGAAAGCCATGCAAACTAACTGGCCATAAAGGGATTAAATTCAAGTTGTTGTATAATTGTAATGAACTGAATGGGTTAAGCAAAAATTTGACGTCGATTTTACAGCAGTACATTACGTTTTGAAGTGATAAAGGGTGTAACACCCTTTTCTGGGTTTAATATAACAGGATTGCAAAGGCAGAATCTGTTCAGACAAGATGCGCGGTCAGCTATCACTCGGATGACGTAAGTGAAACGTCACGTCAAAATGCTCTACGGATGGAATGAGTTGTGCAGGCCTTTGATTTTTCAACGACTTATATTTTGAAGTGTTTAATGACATTTTCAGTTAGTATTTTTTAAACCGTTATTCTGTGTTAAGTAAAAAAGCAGAATCTGAACTAGTCGGTTGTCACTCAAATGTCAGCGTGAAACGTTCACGTCGAAACGCTCTATTCAATAAGCGAAGATTTTTTTAAAAAAAATGAATGGCAATGATGCAGACAGCACACTTGTTCATTTCATGTCTCGAACGCAGTCATGACAGGTTCACGTCTATATACGATAGACATCCATTCGTTTGACATCTGCTTAAGGACTTATTCGTAAAATCCAAATAATATCCATGACTTAAATAAAACTAGATACAGATTATCTACAGTGTCTTTTTATAAACTTTTTCCAGATTATGGAAAAAGCCCTGGCCTTTTTATAGATGTCTGTGCAGACACTGATGTTCACAAAAGTTCCATATAGGGTTACTGAGGTCCAAAGCTCCCTGAAAAGTCCGTAAACAGACTAGCATGTCCATAATTGCCTATACATGGATGACATATGGGTTTCGTAAAGTGCCAAAAATCACATAAAATGGACCAGAATCTGAGAAATCCTGGTTGTCTTATAGACATCTCAGCTTATTACGTCTTTTATGCATGTTTAGGATTTTTCTGAGCACGTTTCTGCTATTTGGGCAAAGGTTTCAAAGAGTCCAAGCGTACTTGAAACGTGCAGAAAGTTGAATATACAAATGAATAAATGAGATAAGCCGTGCGTACCTCTTGTCTTTCCTGGCAGCACCGGAATCCCTGAATCCTTTGGCGAAAGGATTGTTGTCAATCTTTAACCTCGTGATCTGAAACAGACGAAGAGAAACATTAGTGTCTGAAAGATGACTCAAATTGTTAATGCTAAAGTCGCAGACTTCGGTGAAGAAGAACGACTGAACAGACTGTTCAGTGCTGAAAAAGTGCAGCCGTTTCCATCGGTCAGTTTCACCACGAATAGCAGGGCGGGCGGACGACTTGACAACGGTCAGCTGAGTCAAGGAAGTCTGTTGTTGTTGTACTTGGAGCATTTACTTTCGGACTTGTTGCTTGGTTTCGAGAACCGCTTATGAATCCTCGTCGAATAAAATGGACAACACACACAATGACAGTTTTCACAAGTACAGGGAAAGTAATTTTTGCATTCCATAAGACAAACAGAAACAACCAAAGAAAGGATCAATGGTAATTGCATCCACGACCCTACGCCTAAGGCAGGGTATCCAACTGCAAGTGGCCGAAGGGCCGCTTTAAGAAAAATGCAGTTTAAGAAAAAGCGCTTTAAGAAAAATGTGAACCGCAAGCCGCTCCCGAAGCCACGGTCCTCATGTTGGAGAGAGGCGCTTAACCATAGATATGAATACAAGAAAACGGCATTGGCTGATGGGCTTGTAGCTTCTGGCGTCACTGGTAGGCAAAACAAGGCAGACTAACCAACAGGCAGGCTTGTTCTCCAGGATGTCTGGTAGGCAAAACGAGAACGGAACCAATAGGCTTGCTCTACGTGACATTGTGTTAGAAAACATGCTACAGCCCTATAGTGAAGCCGAAACTGTGACCGATCCGCCCTATTGCTTAGACCACATTGCAATATGACCGTATGGTGACAGTTCCAATTTTAAAGAAGTGATGTCGCCAAAGTGGGCAGCAAGAATAATTGCGTAATTCACATAATTGTAAAACTTTGAACTGCAGAATGCTGCGATTTTGCATTTAGAACTATTGTAACATATAATTGTGCATATTTACTCTTTAATCTGAAAAATCGTGCACCTTTCACTGTTATTTAAAAAGAAACCAACAAAATAATCCGCCATACTTAGACCAACACAGTGACTGCATACAATATTGAAGATAGGTGATGCTCCTTGTATTCGTATCTCTATGAGTGGAACGGTCTGTCCAGTTGTTCTTCTACCGATTAATGTGAAACAGGCAGGAAATCTTTGATTTTAACTTTTATAATAAAATTGTGGTTCTGCCCAATGATTTTTTATCAAGCGGCTATGAGGTTAAAGGCCTGTTCTCTCTCCGCTAATCGCCTTAGCATACGGTCGTTGGTTCGATTCCCACTTATAGGGCCCCTCCCAGCAAACACACACAGGTTCTCTGAACGTCTATTAACGTTCAGAAGACGTTTTCTGAACGTTAATAGACGTTCAGAGAACCTGCGTGTGTTTGCTGGGCTGGTTGTTTATTTTTTTCCCAATGTGCTAGTAAAAACTGCCATTGTGTTGGCCATTTTATTCGTCGAGGGTTTATGAGCAGGTTTGTAAAATCAAGCAAACAAAAATGGTCCAGAAAATAAAGGTTCCGGATACAATACAACAACAAAAACAAGTGCTGTTCCTACGCTTACGGGTAGGTTGTTGTGTGGTGTGTTGGAACACGGATTTGAGTGCTTGTTCACGTACGGATTTGAGTGCTTGTTCACGAGGAAACGCTTATAAATCCACGTCAGAGGAAGGACAAACACAAGGGGGTGCAAATGCCTTGGGGGAGGACTTTTCAGGGCATCTAGCACGTATTCACGTTACATCTGGAGAAAACCGCCCAAAACTCCAGACCGCTAGACCGACGGCCCCGCGAGAGGACAGAACCCTGTTCCTCCACATGAGCCATCTCCCAATGTCAGTGGCTTTAACCACTGTGGCCCCTGGTTGTTTATTTTTTTCCCACTGTGCTTGTAAAATACTATTATTGGCTGCATTCGTAAATAGGGATGGACGCGAGACGAAAAATTGGTGTCTCGCGTCTCGGAAAACAGCCGAAAAGCTTTGTCTCGTCTCGCAAAAATCCCTATACCATAATGTTAAAAATGCTTGTCTCGTCTCGCAAAAGAGCTGTAAATCTCTGTCTCGTCTCGCAAAAAGTCGTCTCGCGTCCATCCCTATTCGTAAACGACAAACTCGTTGCGCGAGTTTTCGTAAGAAAACTGGAATGCGTGTGTTGAGTGCTGTCAGTGGTTATCCGTTTCCTTTGACTTTACGAACAACTTCAGTTTATTGAGTTTCGTCGCCTAGGAGACGTGTTTGTTTACAATTCGCGAATGCGTTCATTTTGCTGAGGAGAGATTTTAGTACATGCTCCATATAAAATCAACAGGATTTTTAAAAGAAAGAGTGACCATCATTGAAGTGCACTAATCAAAATTTAGAAATTTCAACTTAAACTTCATTTTTTCAAAAGTATATAGCAAGAGAAGTTCAAATTTCGCTCATAACAGATTAAATCAACTTCAATCTCAACCCTAAAACATGCATTTTTGAATTGACTAAAAATGAAAAATACAAGAAAATGATTCTTCGAAATGACTCTTCGAAAAAGTATGTACCTTCGTAGCATTTTCTAACGTCCGCATGAATTTCCTCCTCGAAAAAATAATACTTGCAGCTTTAGAAAACGTAAAATACGTTTCAAAACAATATACTCTTCCATAAAAACGGACGCCATTTGAAAACAACAACAACCTGCAGCAAGTGTATCCTCTAAACAACTGACGAAACCTTAGCAAGGATGAGTTTATTTCGTTTGAAACGAATCGCACTCAGTTTTGTATACGAACGCTCTAGTTTAAAAACTGTATGCACTCAGTTTCATTTACGAACGCCTTGGATGGAAACTCATTGCACGAGTGCAACTCGTTTGGCGTTTACGAATGCAGCCAGTGTGTTGTCCACTTTATTCGTCGAGGGTTTATGAGCAGGTTCGTAGAATCAGGCAAACAGAGCCGAAAATAAATGTTTCAGATACAATACAACAACAAGAACAAATGTTGTTCGATGAGTCAGTTGTTGGCAGTACAAAGTAAAAATCTCATTTAAAGGGAGGTTTGTTTTTGTGTTGAAAAGTTTTGTTCTCAAGTGACCTGTGAAGCAAGAATCTCAGTAAAGTGGCATAGGACATTGAAATTCCCCGATGAACAAAAGAAACGACTTTCGGTTAGGTGAGCACCGATATTAAGTTTAGAAATAGCTTTAATGGTTATTGCTCATAGAATTCTCTGTTGTCATGTATAAGCTTTCAGTTTCACTAAACTAATAGTGTACAACTATGATGTGAAACGTAGTGGAAAGTTCATTAAGCATTTCGAGAGGAGGATTTGACATTGTGTCAGTGGCGTATGCAGAAAATATTTCCGTTGCTGCTTCACTTTCCGTGTTTTTACGGGATTAACGAATATTTACAATCGTTCATACATTTTATTGTGAAGCCTAAAATTTAATTTCAGTATAAAAAAAAAAATCTGATGTGTCCAACACATGACTTCCTTGCACGTCCATTAGATCAAAAATATTTTCGACGCACTTCCTCTAAACTTATTTCTTTGAAAGAGATAAAATATCAATAATAGTAAGGTTTAGCGATTTCTAGACAAATATTTCGATATCGCCAAGCTGAGTTCAATTTGAAATATTTCCTTCTGACACTTTATTTGGCGATATTTCACCAAAAACCGACAAACTTGAGATAGTCTGCGAGATTTTGGGGATAGCCAAAGTAGTCATTGACCACAGACTTTCAATGAATTGAATGCATCCATACACCTCAATGTATTAAAAGTCATTTGGCTCACCCTGTAAATAAATTCTCAGTCGATTGCTGTCAAAAAAGATATGGAAAACAGTTAGATATTGCAATAGTTCTAAATACAAAAGTTAAAAAATCTACGGGTTAAAGTTTTAGTGTTATACAAAATACGAAATAATTTTTGGCGCCAAATTTGGCGATATTTCGGCGAAACTCGTCAATGTCGACGACATTTGGCGAGATTTTAAGCATGAACCAAACAATGACAGATTATCGCCAAATTTGGCGATATTTCTCCAAAACTCGCCAAGAACGATGACAAATGGCGATACTTTGGGCATGGACCAAATGACTATCGCCAAATTTGGCGATATTTCGCCAAAACTCGCCAAGGTCGAGGACAGACAGCGAGTTTTTGGGCATGCACCAAACAATGACTGTCTACAGTTGTATTATATTGAAGATGTCCATAGACATTAAAGTACTAAAATTCTTTTCGGTGGTCCTGTATATAAACTCTCCAGTAGATTGGAACCAAAAATCGAGGTACACAACTAGATGTTACAACATTCTTATATATGAAATTTCATAATAGTTTTTGAGATTTGAGAGTTAAATATGCACACACGTACACCAAAAGTCGCCAAGCTTGGCGACTTTTGGCATAGTTCTTGAGGGAGGCACGTGACCCTGGTCGGACCATTACCTAACTTATGTTGTAGGACGGTATTGTGCTTGAAATGGATGAATGCCCCTAAAATTGCCATTGACCGTAATGTATTGGAAATCTTTTGAGTGTTCCTGTAGCAGAACTACAAATGATAAAGACACTTTTTTTAATGGAGAAATTCATTTTCTAACTCTTTACAGCATACATCACTTCTGAGTCGTTTGAAATAGCCCAATACCTCTAAAAAACGCTTTGATGAATTTCGGCCCATAGAGCGTAATGTATTTCGAATCTTTTGGGCGGTTCTGTAGATAAACTATCCAGTCGAATGGAATCGAAAGGGGAGGTGCACAACTAGATGTTACAGCAATCCTAAATATAAAGTTTCAACATTCTACGCCTAATAGTTTTTGAGATATGTGAGTTTAATGAGTTTCGGCCCATTGAGCGTAATGTATTTCGAATGTTTTGGGCGGTCCTGTAGATAAACTATACAGACGAAGGGAACCAAAAGGGGAGGTGCACAACTAGATGTTACAACTATCCAAAATATGAAGTTTCGACATTCTACGCCTAATAGCTTTTGAGTTAGGCGAGTTTAATGAATTTCGGCCCATAGAGCGTAATGTATTTCGAATCTTTTGGGCGGTCCTGTACATAAACTATCCATTCGATTGCCACCAAAAGGGGAGGTGCACAACTAGATCATAGAACAATCCTAAATATCAAATCTCAACATTCTACGACCCATAGTTTTTGAGATATGCGAGTTACATACATACGTACGTACGTACAGACGGCATGGAAAAACTGGCCACAGCAGACTCGCCGCTGGTCAAAATGAGTTGCAGACGCGCTAATAGGATCGTGCATGCTAGCCTACGATAGGATGCATCGAAAAAATTTTTTTAATTAAATTTAGAGGTAGTCAAAATCGGGTTTTTTGTCGAAATTTGGCCCCAAAAATTTTTCGGGATCATATTACTTCCTTATACTACGTACAAGGAAGTAAAAAGTTTTAATGCAGTATATAGATTCGCGACGGCAACGTTTTAATTAATGTATTAAACGAGAGTCTAACATTTGATTTTCCATATATACAAATCGTACTCTTTAGGTCGAAATTTTGACATCTTTTGCATATCAATATTTCGATAAAAAATTTTATTTTCTAGCCTACCCAGTTGTGTGTATACGGTGAGATTCGAAATATATAAAATCAATTCTCGCTAAATTCAGAGGAAAAAAAAAACAACTTTGAAAGCCTGTGAAATAACGGCAAGTTTTTTGACAGTAGCTATGGTGACAAAAATAGCTATGTAAACAGTATCAGTTAAGCTTAATTACTTTATCGATGGTGTATTTCCTTTGATCAAAGTTACATTCCATTAAAAATTCATTGAAATTTAGCATTGCGAAATAAAGATAGCGTAAAAAAAAAAATCCAGATTTATTTTTTTATGTTAACACTGAAAAAAAAGTAATTTTGTGAGAAAAAAAATGCTGGGAACCAACCCCTTTAAATCAATATACTCAAAAAAAGGGGGGGGAGTTGAATTGACTGAGCCCCCCCCCCCACACTCATTAGCTTTTTTTCCTATTTCAACCTATTTGCATGAAAATTAACAATTCTCTAGCCTGCAATTTCACTAATATACACATCGTCAGTAATCCATAATCAAATCCCTTCTATACCCGAGAGGCGTATTGCGTTATAAGAAGCACATTAAGAAAAAGTAATTAGATTGTTGCCGAAAAAAAAATCACTAAATTAATTACAAAAAAGTGTATTAAAAAAAAAGCATCCTAATTTTTTTTTAAGTTTGCACCGTGAGAGCTAATTGCATTTTTTTTTTTTAAGTTTGCACCGTGAGAGCTAATTGCATTTTTTTTTTCTCCTCGGCATCTCATCGGGAATAGATAAAAAAAGGAGCGTCGATAGTGTGTATTGATATGGGACAATTATGATTTGGCGCTTTATTACTACTATAGATTTTTCTAATGGAAAAATAAGAAAGAAACAGTCTACCCAATTGGCTAATTCATTATCGTCTCCCCGTCTGCTAATTGGTAATGCACCTTAAGAGAAACACATTCTCGATTTGTAAATGATTTAAATTAATAATTTCTCTCCTCCCTTGTATCCTATTTATGCGTTTCGTTTTCTTGTTTCGAGGAATAACTCCATTTGCATCTCGCAGTAATTAAAAGGGTCTCATCTCAATCAACAAACATTTAAGGCTTTATTTGATTATTCATTACGTAAAGCAGCGAACGGGGAATTATATATGAATTATTTCTGCCGGTATAATTTGCGGGGCGCAACGGCTTCGCGATTTTTGCGCCCTTTCTAGCGAAATTCGTTTCTCTCTCTCTCTCTGATTATAAATATTAAATTAAGGTGTGTGTGTATATCGTAATGAATTCGAGAATGGGGCTGCTATTTTTCCGCCCTTTGAGTTGCCCCTTTGGTGGAGGGGGGGGGGTGCAACTTTTTAATATTTTAACGACACGTCTGATTTTGTTTGTGGAAATGCCACATCCGATATGAATGCATTGTATTTGTTTTTAAATGTTTTTCCTGATATAAGCATTCGCAGAATGTTGGATCACGTCACTGAATATTTAATCGACTGCGATTGAATTAGTTTAAAAGTGAATCGGGAAAAACCTCAGATATTTAGCAGATTCAACCGTTTTTGTAAACATGTTATCACCAATTATTATCGGAGAATATTTTAAAGTTTTTCATTTCGTTCTAATTGAATGATGTTTGGACCAGCATTCGGTTACACGCGTTCTTCAGGTAGCTATAATAATAAGAAATATGAAGTATAATTTCATTAAAACTTAAATGCATAGGGATGCATATATGCAGCCTATTTTTCGGTGCTGAATTAGAGTAGCCAAATTTCTTACGTCTATTTCACATGCAAAATATCGCTTTTAATGATAAATGATTCATATCGTGAATAATAAAAGTTTCATATACTTTTTTTAAACTACGTGTTTTTGGAAAAATTAACTAGTTATTCACGAAACTGATATAGGAAATTTAGCTTACATTCGTAACTATCGTGCGAACTTCTTTAAAATTCATGCATTTAAGGGTTTTAAGATAAACAAGACATATCAATTAGTTGATATATTATAGAATTGCTGGTATGTGATTTAGGTAGCATAACTTCTCCGCGAATAGAAAAAAATGTATAATGCAGTACATGTGTGTTACAAACACAGCCCATGTATAATTTCATTATATTCGATACTCTTAAAATAAATTGCATTTCCTATAGCTCATACTTGTCAAGCAACAGACAGTATAATTTTGGACAAATTGAATATGAGAAACCTGAAGGTATCGCTCGTTAAAATTAACTTCCAATATAATGTGAAACTTGTATTGAAATAATTGTGTTAAACCTCAAAACAACGGAATTATGGATGACCATGTACCATTATATTATACTAAACTTTAAAAGCTACAGAAGTTTTCACTTTCTATACACACGTACTCAAAAATGGATGAAAAACAGTCATTTTGCCTCTTTAATATTATACCTCAGCAGTACGTAAGTACGTGCAGCATTAATATACAGTATGATGTACTTAGTATATTACTTTCCGAACATGTACCATGCAAGGAAAGTATTGTTACTTTCCGAACATGTACCCTGTAAGGAAAGTATTGTCATCCTGAAAAAAATTCGACTTCGAGATTTGGGTGTATGGACACGTTTTGAGGTCTTCTAAATTCATGGATGCTATTTGTACGAGATTGTGTGTGTGTGTGTGTGTGTGTGTGTGTGTGTGTGTGTGTGTGTGTGTGTGTGTGTGTGTGTGTGTGTGTGTGTGTGTGTGTGTGTGTGTGTGTGTGTGTGTGTGTGTGTGTGTGTGTGTGTGTGTGTGTGTGTGTGTGTGTGTGTGTGTGTGTGTGTGTGTGTGTGTGTGTGTGTGTGTGTGTGTGTGTGTGTGTGTGTGTGTGTGTGTGTGTGTGTGTGTGTGTGTGTGTGTGTGTGTGTGTGTGTGTGTGTGTGTGTGTGTGTGTGTGTGTGTGTGTGTGTGTGTGTGTGTGTGTGTGTGTGTGTGTGTGAGAGAGAGAGAGAGAGAGAGAGAGAGAACACGATAGCTCCTAAACGGGACATTCGATGGAGCTCAAACTGAGTATACATGTTATAAACCACCATCGTAAGACCGGGATTATTGATTGGAGTGTGTATAGGACTGATAGTTTTTCTACAGGGCTACGACCCAGATTTCTTTTACATGATGGCCTATGGGGGGACATTCTTGAAAGTGCGCTAGCGTTTAAACGGTCCATTCGATTCAGCTCAAATTGGGCAGTAGCGGATACAGGGGAGGGGCTAGGGGGCTTCAGCCCCCCCAAAAGAGATTGCTAGATGGTAACATTCTGCTTTATTATACACTTTAAGTCGATAAAATGATATTTTTTCATAACTAAGCCCCTCCCAAAAAATTTTACATTACTTTAGAGACTGAAATTTTGCTTTATTTTGTACAAATTGTTTGGGTGAAATAAGCTTTTTCAAAATTTAGCCCCTCCCCAAAAAAAATTCTGGATCCGCTACTGAAATTGGGTATATATGTTTGAATGATTCATCGATTCAAATTGATTTAAATGCTGGTTCATGATCTTAATCGTAAGTGTTCGGAAAGTCGAGTGGAGTCACTCCAGATATTTTTTAATATAATCACACACACATACTTAAGACTGCATTTGAGGTGGAGGTCTAGTTATTATTACACCTGTATACTGTGATTATAGTTAGTAAAATCGCAAATTGAAACAATGAGTTATAATATTGGTATACCCTTTCCACTTTATTCTCTAATAGTAAACTGTACACCCTCCAAAAAAAGTATTCGAGCAAGAGAGAAATTTCCTATTTTAGATTTCCGAATAATAATTGAGTTTTTGAAAAACGCACAACTTTATAGAAATATGGAAAGTCATATTTATACATAGCCTAATTCATATTCTAGGATAAATAATTTTTAATATACGAAACCAACGTAGGAAATTTCTCTCTTGCTCGAATACTTTTTTTGGAGGGTGTACAATAGTACAATTTCTATTATTTTAAAAATCAGTTTAGAGGTAGCTAAAACGGATTTTATCAAAATCTGGATATCGAAAATTTTCGCAATCACTTTACATCCTTTTATTTTATACCAGGATGTAAAAAATAAAAAAAAAATTAAATATGTATTTTCAAAGTATTTTATTTAAAACATCCTGAAAAGTATCAAAAAACCTCCTGATCTCAAAGTGTTAAAAAAAAAATTAAATATGTATTTTCAAAGTATTTTATTTAAAACATCCTGAAAAGTATCAAAAAACCCCCTGATCTCAAAGTGTTAAAAAAAAAATTAAATATGTATTTTCAAAGTATTTTATTTAAAACATCCTGAAAAGTATCAAAAAACCTCCTGATCTCAAAGTGTTAAAACAAATAAATTGCAAATGAATGACTAGTATTAAAGGCGACTACTGACCTTCTCGTTCTGGTAGGCTGTGACCGCTATGAACTCGGTCTCCTTGAAGACGTAGGTCCTGAAGGTGGAGTAGGGCAGCTTGAGGATGTCGTTCGCCCTCACCAGGTGAAACCGAGGCTGGTACTTGTGCATCGAGTTCAGGATCGTCTGGAAGAAAAGAAAATATGAAGCACTTCAAATAGACACTCAAGTGCTATACATTAAAAGGGTATCATAATCCATGCGCCGCCCTTATTTCTGTTCTTTGTTCCATCACAAAGTGTATCATAACCCATGCGTGTGCCGTATTTCTCTTCCTCGTTCCTAAAAAACGCATCTTTGGTCCGCGTTGTTATGGCCCAGTAGGGCGAAAGAAAGGCTGTTGAAAAATATTTTATAACTAGAAGATAAAGCCCGTTGACAGTGGACGCTAGAGAAAACATTTGACAAAAATATGTCTACACTCCTAACATATTTACACCTACTATAATCTTCCTTTAATTAAAACGTATAACTTCGTATTCAATTATCGTTATAGACCGAAATCGAATTTTGTGCTCTTCTGGAAACACACGGAAACTTCGCTTTCGAAAGATTTCGTTTCGGTGTGAACAGCCCCTCTTACGCCAATGTCTCATGCAGAGGAATTCATTTTATTTCTGAAAAAAGTATGCTGGATAATCTGTAAAAAATTATTAAACGAATTGGAATCGTAATTTTCCCCTTTAAAGCCTGATGACCGTGACTTCAATTCACGTCATTGTCACTTGCGACCGCTCATTTTGTCACGTAAATGATTTACTTTTTTGACTCTCGGAAATAAGGGAGCTGAAAAGAGCAGCAAACCGCTTAAGAATGAGGGAACCGATGGATTTTGAGATTTTTAAAGGAGCGCTGATAGTTTTTTATATTTTTATGCATAATTATATAAAATTTCAAGCGGATCGTACAAACAGTGTACATTTTATTACGTTTTTAGACAATAATTTTTTGATCTGTTTCTATTAGAAACGGTGAAAGTTTTATCTTCGAGTGGTTCAACTGGAATTGTCACCGAGTCAGAGATCAGTGCAACTATATTTTGGTCGATGTATATGGCTTCAGTTATCGTTTTGCTTTTCTAACGTATACCATGTTCGGAAAGTATTGTAATCATGAAACAATTCGACTTCGAGATTTTGGTATATTGACTCGTTTTGAAGTCTTCTGAATTTCTTTATGCTATTTTTACGAGATGTATGTATGTATGTGTGTGTGTGTATGTGTGTTTGTGTGTATGTGAGTGAACACGATAACTCCTAAACGGGGCATTCGATTGAGCTGAAATCGGGTATGGATCTTATAAACCACACTATTGATTTTAGTACGTAAACGGACTTAGTTTTTTTACAGGGCAACGAAAAAGATTTTTTACATTATGGCCTGTGGACGCTAATTCTTGTAAGTGCGATAACGGCGCATTGGATTGAGCTTGTCTATAAAAGGTCACGGTCACGGTGAACGGTACGTGTCTTGGTACGTGTAGAATGGATAGTTTGTTCACGGAATCGCAAACAAATAATTCTTATATATTAGGACCTAAAGAAGCAAATCATTTAGAGTCTAAAATGGTGCATTCAATTGGCATTCAAATAGGAGTCAATTGAATGCACCAGGTACACGTATAGGGCACTGTCTTACATACTGCATCCATTTCAGCGAGTGTAAGCGTTACAATTTTTTTACAGGGCTACAAAAAAGTAGTCTTATACACTGCGGCCTATACACTCAAATCATTTTAAGTGCGCTAGTGCCTGAACATATAAATCCGCTTGGCCGATATCAAGTATTCGGAAAGAAGTGAAGTGAAGTCATTCAAGATTTTTTTTTTGTTAAGTAGTATAAACATTTACACAGAACATGCAGACGTCTGCCCCTCCGAGCGGACGTCACGTCGGAGAGGGGGGGGGGCTGAGGATACGACCCGCTCCCCTCGCCGCTATAAATCATTCGAGCCCAAAGTAAATAAGTTCGCGTGAAGGAAGGGGAGGGGAGGGGGGGGGGGTACTATGTTCTATAATAATAATAACCTATCTAAAAGATCGGATAATAAAAGTGGCGTGGAAAGTAAGTGCCAATGATGAATAGATCAATTACCGATCGCTACGCCCTTCACACACTGCAATTCGATTAAGGCGCGAGAACGTGCCAAGATCGGCAGAAGGTGATAACCCGCCGAGTTGCCGATCGAGGACGATTCTAACTTACGCATTTCTTTCGAATCTCATTTTGCCCCTCAGGGGTGAAAAAAAAATCATTGCCGAGCAGTTTTAATTCGTTATTATTGTATTTTGCGAATGACCGGCAGTTCTGCGTTAAAAGCTGAAATAAAAAAATGTAAATATTAGACTTTTGTTTGTACATTACTTCGAGTTCAAAAATTTTGCGATTGCTATCCGTTTCAAGCACCGGGGAATCCAGTACGGTAGTCAAAAAAAAAAAGTTTTTCTGTCGTTCTGTCTGTGACGCTTTTTTTGTTTGTTTGTTCGGATATCACGTAAAAACGACTAAAGCGAATGAAACGAAATTTGATAAAATGATAGGTGGTCACTGAACTTAAAACATAGGTGTCGAATTTTCTAAAAATTGTGATTAGATTTTGAGATTTTACGAACATCGTTTCGAAATGCGTATATCTTTGTTATAATGACATTACGTTATAACGACTGATGCGAATGAAATGATATTGGATGGCATGTGATAGGAGGTCACTCAACTTAAACTACAGGGGTCAATTTTTTTTTTTTTTTTTCATTTTGATTAGATTTTGAGATTTTTAGAAAATCGTTTCAAAATGCGTCAATTTCTGTTCCAGCATCACGAAATAAAAACTACAGAGAATGAAGGAAAGTTTGGTGAGATGATAGATGGTGACTCAACTAGCGTCGAATATTTTTTAAATTGGATTTTTCGATTTTGCGGAGATTATTTCAAAATCGTTTTTGCATCTAACTAATGACTAAAACGAAAGGAAATAAAATTAAGTGCATGGCGGGTAGTCACTCAGTTTAATTGTAGGTGTAGAAAAAAAAATAATTAGATTCTGAGATTTTGCCAAAATCGTTCCAAAATGTGTAAATATTGGATGCGCATCACGTATTAACTACTGAAATGTATGAAATGAAATTGGGTGACATGATAAATGTTCATTTAACTTAGTGTCAAATTAAAAAAAAATTTTGATTAGAGATTTTCCCAAAAATTATTCAAAATGCGAAAAAAATGGCGATTACATATAAACCACTCAAGTGAATGAAATAAAATTTAGTACAGGGGCGTAGCCAGAAATTTTTCATGGGGGGGGGTTACGACTACTGCAACTCATATATATGTATACATATGTGTGATAATGTAGTGAAGTATATACACTTTGTATGGCAAAAAATTTCTCATGGGGGGGGGTTATGACCCCCCTAACCCCCCCCCTTGGCTACGCCTCTGTTACAGGGGGTTATTTAAATTAGGCGTCAAGACATTACAAAAGTTTTTATAGAATTTGTGATGACGTGAAAACTCAGTGCATGTTTGTCCCATTCCTGAAAAATGGCAACGGAATCGATTGAAATTCGGATTTATGTTAGATCCAGGTTAATTCAAACTCTAAATGCCAAAACTGTTTTAAATATTTCATAGATTTTGAGATTTTGAGAATAGTCGTATAAATGTTTGTTCTCGTATCTCTTAAGAATAGATTAAGAGTGCAATGAAATTTAGCAGGATTCTTTTAAAAATACACAGAAGTTATAATTTTGCTTTCTATACTATTACCAATATATTAATTCCGTTCTTTCTACACTTAATGCTGTCAAAAATCCAGGCTTTTTTTGGAAATTTGCATTACCTACTAACCCTTCAACGGCGTTTACTTCAGCTGGCATCTATATAAATAAAACAGAGTGTAAACTGTCCGTTTGTCTGTCTGTCTGTGTCTCGCGTAGCTCCGAAACGGGTGATCGTAGACCTACCAAATTTTGTACGGGAATTCTCCAAGACGGGTCTCGACACACCTCGAAGCGATTTTTTCGAAATTCGAATTAGAAAATGTTTTATTTTATGTTTTGTCCGATTTTTTGCCATTTTTCTTGCGTAATACATAATAACGCCGGTAATTTCTGTAAATTTCTTTTAAAAACTGTTTGTTCGGACTGTGTAACATAATTTGCAGATTTTTGGGAATTTTTCAAATAAAATTAAATTGGACGCTGACTTTCGTAAAATATTTTTAAAACTGCTGCATCTTGAATTCTATCTGTCATAACTTTTTTATATTTCGGCAAAAGACGGAGCACACAATTAACCCACTTTTAAAAGAAGAACGGAGGAAAAATATAAATTAGGAGAATTTTTACGAATTTTTAAGTAAAGAAGGATTTTCATTTCCGTAGCACCTGCTTATCAATTTCGGTTTGATATCTTGCGGTTTGGTTGTCATGGATACAGTAACAATGATTAAAATTGCCAGTTGAAAAAAATAAATAAAAACGGGTCCCGCGAGCAGACGATTTCTTTGCTTGGCTCGATTTCCTTTAATAAATACTGGATTTATTTGTGAGAAGAAAAATTAAACTGCATAATCTAGAAAAACAATTTTAAAGCCTTTATAAATAGCGCAGTCTTATCTCTTATCTCTTTTCTTTTTGTAAAGGGTTGCAAGAGAGGGTGACGTATTTTTAAAATAAAAAAAATGTCCATTTCATGTAGTATCTGAGGCATTTAACGCTAAAACGTGAACCTAAAAGACAGCATGTTTGAGGAAATAAGACATTTTGAAAGTGAGAAGTTCACTGCAAACGGTCCATTTTCACTTTTTTGATACCGAATGATGCTGACAGTTTTTTTTTTTGTGTGTGTCAATATATTGAAATGATCTCAGGTTATTACATATATGACACAAATTTTAAGTCAAGAGTGAAATAATTTTGCTTTTTCTAGATTCCACATCACTGGAATTAATTCGAATTACACATGTGAGGAAATTTTTCGTTTCCTACCGTGCGAAGAACGGGCACGCAGCTAGTATGTTATAAAACACATCCTATTATAGGACATGTATTTGGTATAAATCAGATGGCATGTATCTCTCTATTCTAAAAGAAAGTAAGGGCCGCTGTCAAGAGCTTGTTCGGCTATCTTCTCCTAAACCATGGGATTTGAATTTCGAGAAATACGTCCACGGATTCGGAAAATTCCGATAAACCTGATAAGCTGACTTAAATTTCGAAAATCGAATTAATTTAGAAGATATTAATGAAAATTTGAAAAAATAAAACATAATGGTTGCCAGATTTGGCATAAAAACATTCATTCCTTTGCAACAAAGCCATTCCAAGTATGTAGAATCGCGTGAAATTGGCAAAAATAAAGTAGTATGGAACCCATTTTACGCCAAATTAAAAATTATATGAAATAAATAACTGAAAGTATGCTACACAAAGTTGACAATTTTCCAATAGTAAGTTCGCATAGACAGCAGGAGTTTAGAATGAGCCATTATTCGTTTTACCAAAACATAGTAACTCATTGTAACTGATTTTAAAAGCGCCCTAGGTACGATCTGGCAAAATGGTATCCAGGGTGAATCTAAACCGCGAGTTCAAAAATGTTAGAACCCAATATCTTGAAAATGAAAAATAATTAAAATGCAGATTATTTTAAAGCCGGTTAGGTCCAGCTGGAGTATTGGCTACCAGTAGAAATATTGGGTGGCGTTCTCTATGCTATTATAGCAGTTATTGTACACTTTGGATATTTGCCAGCGGGGCGAGAGGATATAATTCGTGGTGCTCAATACGCCCATCTGCAAAGGATTATGTATATGAAAATATGGATAACAGTTTTGCGGGAACCTTACATGAGCAGTAATCATAAGTTGTGAGCCTGTGTCAATCGCCCAGTGATGAAAAGTCACCATGGGTGGCAAGCTATCCTCAGGCCCGTCGAGAGACAAACTCGGGCCCGGGGGGGGGGGGGTGGATATCTGCCGGCCTCCCCCCCACCAAAAAAAAAAGTTATTCACGTGTAATGTTGGTCTTTATAATATGCATAATTGGATAGTTTCTTTACAAAATCAAAACTATTAAAAATTAGCTTTTCTCGCTTTTTTTTAATTTAATTTTTTTTTTTTTTTTGGAGGCGAAAGTATCAATAATTTTAAAGTCTAGTTCTTTCGCTAGTGCCGGCTCAATACAAAGAGTTCCTAAACTGGAAGTACATGTTTGAGTCGAACAAGAGAGGTGGAAATTATTTATTCACTTATTCTCTTCATCATACTGAATAAACGCTCAGCACTAGTAACCGAAACGGGAAAGGTGCATATAATACGCAAAGCTACGTAAATGTTTGGAAAAAATGGCATCGAGATTCTGAGAAGAAATAGAGTTCAGTAGTCCAAATGGTGAAAGGCTCTTCGTAAAATGAGCTTCGTAATTGTGCATCAGATGCATAATTTCATCTGCTAATTCTTGAGACACATCTACATCATGCTTTTCATTAAAATTCTCCTCAGATCTCCTGATAGATTTTTCGTCCATTGATTGGGAACTGCCACAAGAATATCCTGAACTGCCACAATAATCAACGATAGCCAAAAAAGTGTTGATTTTGAATGAGAGACGTGAGAGCACAAGGGGTGGTGCGTTTGCCCCCCCTCTCCCCCCCCAAAAAAAAATAAATAAATAAAAGAGCGTACGTGACGTCAGCAATCCAGTTTCTTTTAGGCTCTCGTGTCGTCTTTACTTATTCCAGTCGGTGTTGGTTTTCGCGAATTCTATTTCCGTCTGTACAGAAAATTTTTTTAAAGTTTAGCCCGGGCCCCCAGAAAACACGGGCCCGGAGAGGGGGGAATCCCCCTCTCGACAGGCCTGGCTATCCTAGCTGTTCCGTAGTTTTTAGCATATGAAGTACTGTTTTCTTAGAGCTAATTATTAACTTTACATATATGCAAGTCACCAAAGTATGAAAATTCGCCATAATTGGCTAATACGCAAGGTGTTCCATGGCTAATACGCAAGGTATTCCATAGTGGGTAGCATAGGCGCACCCACGGGGGGGGCTATGGGGGCTCAAGCCCCCCCTAAAGGTGGAAAATTTTAAGTGAAAAACTTTTAAAAAATGAAAATTGTCACTCATGAATTATTACTATTATTATTATTTATTGTCTTCAAATTATTTCTAAAATATTTTTTACCTAAAAAGATGTCAGTTTTTAAATAAATACTTACAGAGAGTTTATGAAACACTGTTAAAGTCAGTTACAATATCACTGAAAAGATCCAATAATTATTTATGACTCTATATTGAGTTTTTGCTTGTGGGCTTGTGTTGTATGGGCAAATCAAGTGGTACAGAATATTTTGACGTTATAAGAGGTTTGTAACTATGATCGATCTTACTATAACCGAGTTCAGCAGTATTTTCAGCTCACCCCCCCCCCTAAACTAAAATCCTGGGTGCGCCACTGGTGGGTAGTTTAAATTTTTACGTTCCAAGCAACATGCAAGAATCAAGCCATGTGTAGCTCGGTAACATTCTGTCTCATCCAACCTGTGTGTGTTGTTTGTTGAAATGATGCCTTTTTTACGAATAAGCCTTACTGGACTCCGAATGCCTCATACGAACAGCGAGCGTAGCGAGTCTAGGGGCCTTGGCCCCTACTTGTGGAAATAATTGAAAGTTGGCAAGAAAAATAAAAGTAAAACGTTTCTCCTCCGAAGAACTCGCACATTTTTCTATTCTACTGGTCAGTTATATATTTTAGTGGTAGCGGACCAACGTTAACCCATTCGTGCCTGGATATTTTTGCGACTTTCGATTTTTGCTAACACCAGCAGTCATTGATAAATTTCTGATGTCAACTTTTTGAACAAGGGATGATTTCATTTAAAATCATTATGTAGAAAAATTGAAATGTCAACATCCCGCTTGGCCATATTAAAATGTTTTGTGGAATTGAGGTTCAATACTCGTGAATAAAGGCTCGGAAAAATAAATAACGTTTTCGAATGATAGTGAAAATGCCGTCTCAAAAAAGGGACGCTAGGCATAAATGGGTTAAGTTCAAGCCCTGGTGTAAACGACAGGGCCGTCACAGCCTTAATATATCTTTCATGTTTTATCCTTCACGTAGTAGATTTTAGGTACACCTCACCTCAGAAGGCGTGTGTGACGACTCATTGACCTGTCCTTCCAAATAGCCTATAATCATGACTGCTTTTTGCGAGACAAAGTATCTCTGAATAAGATCGAGAGACCCGAGATTCAGGGGGGGGGAGCACAGTCGGTCGATGAATTATGCATGGTCGACCTGATTACATTTGGTAATGGGAGGTAGCGTAGCCAGACTATTAAAGCCTATGAAAGATACTCTCATACCCGGTGTGAAAGCGTCCATACTATACTACTTGGGTAAGTTAGCGAGTGAAGATAATGTCTTCGTGTGAACATTAACCCTTTAACGCGCAGTGGTCCCGCTCTGGGATCACCAAACTCTGATATTTTGACTGTTGCCAGCCACGAATAATAGATTGGATTTATATCAAAATAGTTGCGGGTGACCTAGCTCCCCGAGAATCCTTTACTTTTTAGCACTTCATTTCCCGTCAGAAAATGGTCACGATTATTTTTAACCGCACTGGCATCTGCTGGAAAATGGAAGAATGCGAAAACAGCTGGATCGATTGCCCAATGCTGAAAAAAGGGCAGCCGTTGCCATCGCTCGACTTAACTACCAGCAAGATGGCGGACTATCGAAACGTTCATCGCGTGCCACAGATCTAGAGACCCTTTTTGACGCAGCTGGCTGTGCGCGAGCACAGCCGGCTGTCGTCAAAAAGGGGTCTCTAGATCTGTGGCACGCGATGAACGTTTCGATAGTCCGCCATCTTGCTGGTAGTTAAGTCGAGCGATGGCAACGGCTGCCCTTTTTTTCAGCATTGGGAAAGGGTTGCGCCTCAAAGGGTTAATTGCACTTACCATCCGGGCATTTTCATCACATTCTATATAATTTATGTGGATGCCTGAAGTGATCCGTAAATTTCCGGCACATTAATAGGGTATTAAGAAGTATCTCCTTTTCTAAAAATATGAATAAAACAATAAAATATTGGCCTTTTATTGAGTTATCGCCGCACACTTTAGCGAAATCAAATTTGTTATTTGAGAAATTAAATTACAAAAATTAATTTACGGTTATGTATTTTCGCGACCCATCCATTTTGTGACTGTCCTCTAAACAGGGGACTGTCCTCATGGAACTGTCCTCATGGGTTAAGGCTGTTTCTTTTGAAAAGTGATAGGCATCCCAGAACCTTTGGATAGCTTTAACCCTTTGAGGCGCAGCCCTTTCTCAATGCTGAAAAAAGGGAAGCCGTTGCCATCGCTCGACTTAAAGACCCGCAAGACGGCGGACGATCGAAACGTGCATCGCGTGGCACAGATCGAGAGACCCCTTTTTAGACGACAGCTGGCTATGCCACACAACTAACTGTCGTCCAAAAAGGGTCTCTCGATCGGTGGCACGCGATGAATGCTTCGATCGTCCGCCCTCTTGCGGGTCGTTCAGTCGAGCGATGGCAACGGCTGCCCTCTTTTCGGCATGGGGCCATCTATCCAGCTATTCTCGCACTCTTCCATTTTACAGCAGATGCCAGTGCTGTTAAAAAGAATCGTGACCCTTTTTTGACGGGAAAGGACGTGCTAAAAAGTAAAGGATTCTCGTAGAGCTAGGTCACCCGCAACTATTTTTATAGAATTCAAATCTTTCTTCGTGACATTTTTTATACATTTAATAAAACTCGTCATCTTTTTACTGCTTTAGAAATATTACAGGGTAAGGTGTAGGTGGGTCAAACTACTTATAACAACGTTTTTTTTTTTTAATTCGCTGACTGTTTACTGTTTCTAATAACGTTAAAAATTTCGAATTTTTATGTTCTTCGATGCAATGAGTTCATCACCTTCACGTCTGAAAAGATTTTATATATTTAATTTTAAATGCAAAAATATTAACCCATTTATGCCTAGCGTCCCTTTTTTGGGACGGCATTTTCGCTATGAGTCGAAAACTTTATTTATTTTTCCTAGCCTTTATTCATGAGTATTGAGCCTCAACTCTACAAAATAGTTTAACATGACGAAGTAGTATGTTGATATTTCAATTTTTATGCATAATGATTTTGAAAGAAATCGTCCCTTGTTCAAGAAGTTGACATCAGAAATTTATCTATTATTTCTGTTATCGGTAAAAATCGAAGAAAGTCGCAAAAATATCCAGGCACAAATGGGTTAAATTTTAATTTAAAGATGTTTTTTTTTTCCACAAAAGTGAGGTGAAATGGGTAACTGATTAAAAATAACCAAAAAAAGGTTGGGGTGGGGGGTGAATGCACTTTCAGAAGTTTCATTTCTTTCCTATCATGACTGTCATAGTATTTCAAATTTAAAAATATTGAAAATTATTCAAATTTAAAAATATAAGGACTTAAAAATATAAGGTCAGGACTGTTAGACTTAGGTTGCAGACAAACATATTTTTCTGACATCTTTGTTCTTGGGTAAAGTGGCGTAAAAGGCTGTTTTTGTTGTTGTTGTTTTGTGGAAAATATAGTTTGTTTTAAATACTTTTTTCTATATGTTTAAAAATTAATTGACAACATTTATACTGATTAAAAAGTATATTAGTTGCATTTTGAACATTATACTATCAAAGATAAATTATTTACAAACTTTACCACCATTTCATTAAAGCATGAATAGGAAGAAAAATATTTAAAAAAAATTCTCACTTCTTTTCTGAAAAAAAGTTTTAATAAGCCTCGTAAAATTAGACGTTCTCTAAGATTGAAAATAATAACGAGTTTTTAAATTTTCGTGACTATTAGTTTCTATTAGTGTTTTGTTTCGGAACTATAAGTTTGTGTTTATGCAATGAAAATATAATGATCTAAGCATATAAAAGGCATATGTGCATGACTTAGAGCTTATGCTAACTAATCCGAAAATTCCAGGGGTAATATATCCCCAATATTTGTTATATAATGTGACTTGCCCTTGTAGTTTTGATGAAATGACGTACGTAAGGAGGAGGTTAGGGGGTCTGCCCCCCCTCCCTAGTCTAAGCACAAACGCTCATTATAACCAATATTCACTTTAGAATCCATCGTTTAAACTATATACGTATTTAACGTTATTATACGTATAAATACGTTATAACGTATATATAACGTATTTATACGTATTTAACGTATATGGTAAAAAACATTTACATTTTACATAAATTTTGAAAACTTTATATTAAAATTAACCCATTTATGCCTAGCGTCCCTTTTTTGGGACGGCATTTTCGTTATCAGTCGAAAACGTTATTTTTCCTACCCTTTATTCACGAATATTGAATCTCAAATCCACAAAATATTTTAACATGAAAAAGCAGGATGGTGACATTTCAATTTTTATACAAAATGATTTTATAAGAAACCATCTCTTGTTCAAGAAGCTGACATCAGAAATTTATCTATTATTGCTATTAATAGCAAAAATCTAAGAAAGTCGCAAAAATATCTGGGCACAAATGGGTTAAAAAAAAAAGTTATATTCATTTCTTGTGTACATTTTGTTATTCGGTGTGTAACAAACACAATTTACTATAAAGAATGTAAAAAATCTGAGTGCTATTAAAAATGTTCACCAGATATTTATAGTAAAAATGACTGAATTATATTTCAGTACCCTCAGTAAGATATAGCTACCCTCGTAGTGACACATGACATGGAGGAAGTAGGTTTGATGAAATAGGGTATGCGGCTAAAAATATAGGGGGGGGGGAAATGTGTGGTTTTATGGAAAGTCATTTACTGAGATAGGTAAAAAAGAAGGTATTTTTTATCCCCACCCTCCGCAATAACCAGCAAGTCTAGGGTCCTTCATAATGACTAATGCTAATAATTATAACTTGTTAACATCCATACAATCCAAGTGTTTAGGAATGCAGATGGCAACGCAGCGTACGTCAAATTACTGAAAGAAAAAAACTGGCTCCTTCCACTAACAAGCTGCTATTCCAAATCTCGTCGACAAGCTATTTACCGTGGAAATCTATGGAGAAGATTATTGAATAACACCCTCCCTTGAGATTCATCCCCCACACAACCTTTTCCTCGATGTGAAAAAATAAAATACGAATTCCACCTCCTCCTCCACCCCCCCCACGGTAATATTTTATTTACAATCCATCATCCTTAGGTGGATAGAAAAAAAAAACAAATAAACGAAATAAAATATCATTCATTACACTTTCATTAATGGCCATGGAAGGAAGATACGGTGGGGAGCAGACTCCTCCCAGACTTCCCCCCCCCTTTACATAAAAAAACGGGGACAGAGAGGGGGCGGAAAATGTGGGGGACAATAAAAAATTCTGCAACCATATCAAGTTAAAACAAAGGAGGGAAAAGATAAAAAAAAATGACGTGTGCAGGCTATTTTCCGTACGACCGATGCGGGCATACGTCTCTCGTCGGAGGGGGCAAATCACGTGACGGAACGGCAGGTGGTCGAAGGGGGGGAAGGCACAGAAAGTAAAAAAAAAAAATAAAGCAGTCTGCAGTAGAACCAATGATTTCAGGTTATAATTAAGGATGATACAGCCCCAGGCTTCTTTGTTTTAGAGAAGAAAAATGGTCATCCAATATGATTAGGCTTAGCTGAAAGTGCTTATTCTTGATAACTGCATCAGGGGTACCACTTTGCTGTCTTTTTTTTTTTTACGGTTTGGTTTATTCTTTCTTTTTTTTTTTTCCCTTTCTTATTTTTAGTTCGTGATCTTATACTCTCGCTCCCATGGCATTTGTCATTGAGAGAAAAGCTGTGTTACCACCAGGATGAAGATTATTATAGGTGGGTTTCGCTTCGCGCGAATGTTTTTTCGGAGTGACGGGGGGAGAATGTCTTGGGGAAAATTTTCTCTCGTAGGGGATGGAGGGCGATCTACTCTGTGTTTGTGGAATGTTTTTTGTGCAAAGTCACTGAATTCACTTGCAAAAAAAAAAAAAAAAAAAAAAAAAAAAAAAAAAAAAATCACACAAGTTTGTTTAGTTGAAAGTACAGCTGTATGAATTAATGTAGCTCAATTCGCCCTCAAAATCAATAAATTTGGCAAACCTGTCACTTTCTTCGTTTGAAAAACACTAAAATTTGGTATAATTCGGTATTAATTAAATTCTTAATTCTTTCCTAAAACAATTAATTGCCACTCTGGTCGCATGCAGACGATATTTTGAATAAAAATGACGATTGAAGGTCATGCTAAATATTTTTACGATTACTAATAGCATTTCTGTGTGTAGCTTAGATTCAAGAACCTAAATTACTGTATGTGACCATAAATCGCCAAGCATGACCATAATGTTTCTTTCAGATTTTTGTTAAATCCATGTTGAAGTATTTCGAATTTTGGAATTTAAAATCAGCGGTCTGTCATTTCCAAACGTTGGGTATTATTTTTACACTTAATCACGTGTTCACGCGGGGTCTGGTTCTTGTGTAAATCGTGTGAAAGCCTATTTTGAAGCAACCCTATAACGATGTTAAGGGGGGGGGGAGGGGAAATGCTTTACATTGGCTCTTATGGAGGAACATAATCAATACAATGTTGAAAATGAATGCCTGCTCATAAAAGTCGCTCAACTGTTAAAACTTTTTGAAAATTCTCAGTTAGTCAGTTAGTCTCGTATATCTAAACATGTGTGTTTTTTAAATTAAAGTTTACAGATGAAATAGTCTAACATAACAAAAAAATACAAAAGAAACTGGTGTTTAAAAAAAATGAAATAATTAACTTTGATATAAAGCACATAGAAGTTTTAATTATTTCATTGTAGCAACATAAATGATGATATTCATTCGTAACCTAATACCGCATGCAATATGCATGCCTACACTATACAGAGAATGTCTGTCCCATGAACACTGACCTAAGCCTTTATTTCTTAAATATTGATCATGTTTCTGTAATACTGAGACCTCTACTGCGATTTCTTTAATACTCGAAACTGGAAGGCGGGTGCCACCAGTTTCAAACCCTGGTCGCGCCTGCCGACGTAGCCATTCGGAGTTTCCATGGTTTTCTCCGAAACCTAGTATAAATAAGGGCTATTATCTCTAAGAAAGTCCCCCCGGAGGATATTACCTCTATAAGCCTAGGAGCCTAGTGCAGTTAATCTGCCTTAATCCACCAAAAAAAAAGAGAAAATTAACGTGAAAAAAGTACACAATGGAATTGATTGGAATTCTCGAGATTGAATTTGAAGAAATTAAAGAGTTAAAAAAAAAAAAAACTACTTAAAAGGAGTGTTGTGGGTCAGTACAGTCGAACCACTCGCGTTAACAGTCGCACTTTTTTGAAAACTTTTGATTGTGAAAATCTAGGAGCCACTCTTATGCGAGGAAATCTACTGCACAATATTGTACCCTCTCATGCTAAAAATTCACTACAAAAAAAATGCATTATAATAAAATTAGTAACTTAAATGTTTGCAGATTCTGAACTGTTTCTTAAATAGTCTTTGCGTCAGTTACACAGAAAATAAAGGCTTTTTTCTTTTTATGGCCATGTTTTTACTGACACAAAATTCGCAAATAATCTGTGTCAAAATTTTACAAAAAACAAAAAAAAATCTAATAGCATAATACATAACACATCGCACTTTCACTGATAGTAGCGCTATAGTTCTGGAAAAAGTTGACAGTTTTCTAGTTTCTAAAGGGAAGGTCAAATATGCGACTGCGACTTTTATGCGGGGAAAATATTGTGACGATTTATTCTTCTTCAAATCGGGGGGTGCGACTATTACGCGAGTAAACACGGTATTTCGAGATATAGAGGTTTTAGAGATAATCGGCCATCTATAGGCCATCAACACATATAGGCCATCAACACATAATCGGCCATCAACACATGTAAACCCGGTCACTGATGACACCTCATAACACTGAATAAATGAATTCCGATATCATTCTGGTGATAAATGATTGATCGGGGCATATTTCGGATATCAGCATCATCGAGATGGGGGGGGGGATGATCTCCAGGAATGGGGTTTAGGGGGGAGAGGCAGGGTACGATCGTTATCAGGTTAAAGTGTGTACCCAACTAAACATCTGAAATGATAGTGGTGGCGCGAGGAACGTGTAATTAGGCAACGTATAATTTGGGGGACCAGCCTATCATTTGAGGTGTCGTAAGTACACGTACGATTTCTTGGTGTTGATGGGCAGCACTGACGACTGCCACCGAGCGAGGAAGCAGGCGCTCTCGTTTCCTGTTGTAAGCGTCTGGAGTTCGTGGAAAATGCCAGTAAGCGGGGCCCGATGACCACCCTTGTGGGTCCCGCGGTGGAAAGGAATTCTAGAGCCTTGACAGATTATGAATTTATGAGAGAAATTCTGTGAAACAATGTTATGAGTGATTGCATGGTAAATCATGCTACATTTTTACTTTCCGAACATGTACCATGTAAGGTAAGTATTGTCATCATGAAAAAATTCGACTTCGAGATTTTGGTGTTTTTACACGTTTTGAGGGCTTCTGAATCCGTTCATGCTATTTTTACGAGATGTATGTGTGTATGTGTGTGTGTGTGTATGTGTGTTTGTGTGTATGTGAGTGAACACGATAGCTCCTGAACGGAGCATTCGATGGAGCTCAAATTGGATATATAGGTCATAAACCACCGTCGCAAGACCGGTCTTGATTTGGGTGTGTATAGGACTTATAGTTTTTCTACAGGGCTACGACCAAGATTTCTTTTACATTATGGCCTATGGGGGGAATTTCTTGAAAGAGCGTTAGCGTTTAAACGGTAGATTCGATTGAGCTCAAATTGGTTATATATGTTATAAACCACCGTCGCAAGACTGGTATTGATTTTGGTGTGTATAGGACTTATAGTTTTTCTACAGGGCTACGACAAAGATTTCTTTTACATGATGGCCTATGGGGGGAATTTCTTGAAAGTGCGCTAGCGTTTAAACGATACATTCGATTGAGCTCAAATTCGGTATACATATTATAAACCACCATCCTAAGACCGGTATTGATTTTGGTGTGTATAGGACTTATAGTTCTCCTACAGGGCTACGACAAAACTTTCTTTTATGTTATGGCATAATGGCATATGGGGAGAAATTCTTGAAAGTGCGCAAGCGTTTAAACGGTGCATTCGATTGAGTTTCAATTGGGTATATATGTTTGAATGATTCATCGATTAAAATTTATTTAAGTGCTTGGTCATGATCTTAATCGTAAGTGTTCGGAAAGTCGAGTGGAGTCACTCCAGATTTTTTTAAATCGCATTTTTAAACATGGCGTAATAATAAAAAATGAATTTATAGTCAGACCTCTATTTAACGTGCTTTGATTGAACGAATTCTTCGCTTTAACGAATATTTTTTCTGCCCCGACAAAAAGGGTGCTAATGTGCTCTGATTGAAAGAATTTTTAGCTTGGATTGAACGAACAACCATCGCTGAAATAAAATTCGCGCATAAAACTAAAACTTTAAATTTTTCACACACAAAATGAATATCTACAAAAAGCTCTGGAAAGTCAAAACACAGCCACAAGAACAAAGCATTATCCAGGATTTCTTTCCAAAGTGCCAATAAGTATGTATGTATTAAGTTTTAAGAACAAGTAATATTAAAGAATTTAGATAATTTTAAAGTGGATCTCCTAACGTATAATTTATAATTTTTAAGCTCGCAGTCAACAATAATCATTCATTTTTTTCATATCAATATCTAAGGGTATTTTGCACTGATATTCTTATACCATACTCTTTACAAAAATGGATATTCGATTGAACGAACGGAATTGTGGGTCCCAATCAATTCGTTAATTCAAGGTTTCACTGTATTTTCTTTAACAAAATTCATGCTGATAAAATAAATAAAAACTTCGTGTAGAAAACACACGTAATGTAACAAGATACTATAGTTTCGACTGAAATTTTATTCAGTCTTCAATCTTTATCCTTTTCAGATCCCACACTTTAGTGAGATGAAGGGTTACGACTGATGAAGACTGAATAAACTTTCAGTCGAAACTATTGTATCTTGTTATAAGTATCATTTTATGCGTGTTTTCTACACAACGTTTTTATTGATTTTATCTTTTAACACAGTATTTTGAATCTTTTTTTCTGTAAAATTCATGCTGATTACAAATTGTTTTCTTTTTCTCAATAAATCCTTAAAACTGTTATGGCTCATTAATTTTTTGAAATGCCGATTAAAATGTCTTGGTAACTCATTCTACCAAAAATAGACATTGAAGTATGGGCAGGAAAAGTCGAAATTGTACGCTAAAATTCTACTTCTTAAGTGTTATAATATTTACGCGTAGTTTGTACGTACCTTTCTTATCACAATTTGTATGGGATATTTTATAAAATTAGTGATTTTATTAAGTGTATGGTAACTCATGGTACAGAACTCTAAAAACAGACCACTGGTTGAGGATTTTTGATTGGATACCTAGTGAGTATGAAGCGCCAATAAATAGAAATTTAACGCTTACACTAATATTAAGAAAAAGTCAAACTTTTAATTGTAATTTTTAAGTCTTCATTTTCAGTAAAACTTATTCCATATGGTTTAAAAGAAAATTCATAAATATTCACTCATTTATAGAGTATTATATTTCATCTGGGGTATACATTTAATCATGACATAGATTTGTATCAGAACATAGAGCAAAATGTGCATAAAAAACAGTTGTCACAGGCGGTAAGGGAACAAAATGTGGGCAGGGCCACATTTAGACTTTCTGCCCCAGACCCCAGTTTGCCGTAATCGGGGCCTGCTTAAAACTTAAGTATTCAAAATTTTGCAAACGGGAAATGATTATCAAAAATGCTATACAACTTTTAGTAATATCGTAACATCATATGTCTTAGCTTAGAATAACTACTCTATTATTAAGCGAAAAGTTTTAAAGACATTTGTTCGCTGTTTTTAAAATACATTCTTTACTCCAAAACTAACCTTATTTTCTTATTTAAATAAAGTACATACATAAAATGGACGAATTGAGATTAATACTAAGGTATACAGTCGAACCTCGATTTAATGTACTTTGATTAAACGAATTCTCCAATTGAACGAATATTTTTTTTGTCCTGACAAAAAGGGTGCTAAAATGCTCTGTTTGAACGAATTTTGAGCTTGGATTGAACGAACAACCATCGCCGAAATAAAATTCGCACATAAAACTAAAACTTTCAAAATTTTGTGTGCTAAAATTTCAATCTTTCACACCCTCATCCAAGTGTGTAATACAATAATTTTTTTTTCTCCAAACGAAGCAAGTGCCTACGAAGACAGCGATACAGAAACAGTCATTGACAATGACGCCGTGGATAACGATGATCCAATGCCTGGGTGGGAAGAATTTCCTAGTCATGGAAATTTTACAGAATATGTGTCTTGCGATGTACAGCTCAGTACCTGCGATAGTGAACAGAAAGAGAATGAAGATTCTGAAAGCAGCGAAGAGAGGACGAAGAAACGAAATTGAATTTAAAAAGGTGACATTCCAAGAAGCAGTCTGCAGCTTGAACGCTTTAAAAAATTTTTTTTTTTGTCTCACGTGGTGGATGATGTTGTTCTTAGGAAGTTAGAAAATATCGACAAAGAACATTGGAAAGTCAAAACAAAGCACTGTCAAGGATTTCTTACCAAAGTGCCAATAACTATGTATGTATTATGTATTAAAATTTAAGAGCAAGTAACATTAAAGAATTTAGATAACTTTAAAGTGGATCGCCTAACGTATAACTTATCATTTTTAAGCTCGTAGTCAACCATAATCATTCATTTTTTCATTTCTATATCGAAGGGTATTTTGCATTGATATTTTTATACCATACTCTTGACAATAATGGATATTCGATTGAACGAACGGAATTGTGGGTCCCAATCCATTCGTTAAATCGAGGTTCGACTGTACTATGTCCGAAAGAATTTTAAGAAAAAAAAAGTCACGTGTTAAATGTGTTGCTTCTATAAGCCTTCCCTCTTCCACCACCCTCCCTCCCCCCCCAAAAAAAAAAATCTTGGTGTCTTCTGAATTTCTTTTATAGAAAAACAAAAAACAAAAAAAAATGAAAAATACAATTTGAAAGAATTTGTCGAAAACGAAACGCACAAAACACCGAGCAAAACAATTGCTTCGCCCGTCTCGAAGAAAAATAAAATAAAAAACTGAATCAGACGTGAGATAAGGGGGTGGGGATGGGGTACACATTACACACACACACGACGCTGGGCTGCACGTCCGTCCGTCCCTCTTCTCTTATCCAAAAACGGACGACATACCTCCGTTAAGATGGAAATTGCAGGGTTGGAGGCAGAACAGAGCTCTCTGGGTTATCATTAGGACAATTTTTCATCGTTTCTGATTCTCTTCTCGCTTGTTGCTCTGCTTGCGAGTTGGATTGCTTTTTCTTTCTTTCTTTCTTTGGATTTTCATTCAGTTCATTTCTCGTTGCGTGGATATTTATTGAAGCCATACACTGTGTGTTTGCGTTCGATTCGAAGGTATCTATCATCTCGTGTTATGTATTTTGCTGGGGGTAGGAGGGATATGTCAAGAAACCAATTAGGTATATCTACTACTTTCTGGTTTTCTTTTCTTTTTGAATGATGGCAGAGGATGGTTATGAATGTGTTGTATGAGGTCGTGATAGGAGGTTATGGTTATGGATGGGTTCGTTCGTTTATTTGTTTGTTTGTTTGTTTTATGGAGGGCGAGTTAGATGTGGAAATTGCGAGTCGTTCGAACGTGCGGCGTGCGGACTTCGGAACAAATGCAATCGATTGCTACAGTCGAACCCCGATTTAACGATTGGATTGGGACCCACAAATCTGTTCGTTCAATCGAATATCCATTTTTGTGAAGAGTATGGTATAAAAATATCAATGCAAAATACCCTCAGATATAGATATGAAAAAAAGAATGATTATTGTTGACTACGAGCTTAAAAATTATGAGTTAGGCGATCCACTTTAAATAATCTAAATTCTTCAATGTCACATGCTCTTAAAACTTTTAATACATAATACATACATACTTATTGGCACTTTGGAAAGAAATCCTTGACAGTGCTTTGTTTTCACTTTCCAAAGCTCATTGTCTATATTTTCTAACTTCATTAAGGACACCATCATCAACCTCGTGAAACCAACAAACGAAAAAAAAATTAAGCGTTCAAGCTGCAAACTGCTTCTTGGAATGTCATATTTTTTTAATTCAATTGACGTTTCTTCGTCCTCTTCGCTGCTTTCAGAATCTTCATTCTCTTTCTGTTCACTATCGCAGGTACTGAGCTGTACATCGCAAGACACAGATCCTGTGAAATTTCCATGACTAGGAACATCGTCATATCCAGGCCATTGGATCATCGTTAGCCACGGCGTCATTGTCAATGGCTTTTTCTGTATCGCTGTCTTCGTAGGCACTTTGCTTCGATTGGAGAAATGAGAAAAAAAAATATTGTATGACACACTTGGATGAGGGTGTGAAAGATTCAAAATTTTGCTTGCGAAAAATTCAAAGTTTTAGTTTTATGTGCGAATTTTATTTCGGCGATGGTCGTTCGTCAAATCCAAGCTAAAAATTCGTTCAATCAGAGCATTTTAGCAACCTTTTTGTCGGAAACAAAAAAGTATTTGTTAAATCGGAGAATTTGTAAAATCAAAGTACGTTAAATCGAGGTTCGTCTGTAAAATAAAAACTGTTTTTGATCTCTGTTCGTGTCTTCGTCTGACGGCTCTAACTCCGTCCAATAGGCATACATTGCTACGTTTGAAGTTTATACAGGTTGTTTCTATGTAATGTACCAAGTACCCTATTGAAAATGATTCATGTAACATTTACAGATGTTTTACGGGAGAGTATGTTAGAGATATCCGGGTACAGTAGCGTAGCCGGGATTTTAATTCGGGGGAGGGGGGGGCTGGGTATCAAATTGTAAGCTACGATATTTCGGCGAAACTCGTCAATGTCGACGACATTTGGCGAGATTTTAAGCATAAACCAAACAATGACAGATTATCGCCAAATTTGGCGATATTTCGCCAAAACTCGCCAAGAACGATGACAAATGGCGATACTTTGGGCATGGACGAAATGACTGACTATCGCCAAATTTGGCGATATTTCGCCAAAACTCGCCAAGGTCGAGGACAGACGGCGAGATTTTGGGCATGTACCAAACAATGACTGTCTACAGTTGTATTATAATGAAGATGTCCATAGACATTAAGGTACTGAAATTCTTTTCGGTGGTCCTGTAAATAAACTCTCCAGTAGATTGGAACCAAAAATCGAGATGCACAACTAGATGTTACAACATTCTTATATATGAAATTTCATAATAGTTTTTTGAGATTTGAGAGTTAAATATGCACACACGTACACCAAAAGTCGCCAAGCTTGGCGACTTTTGGCATAGTTCTTGAGGGAGGCACGTGACCGTGGTCGGACCATTACCTAACTTATGTGGTAGGACGGTATTGTGCTTGAAATGGATGAATGCCCCTAAAATTGCTATTGACCGTAATGTATTGGAAATCTTTTGAGTGTTCCTGTAGCAGAACTATAAATGATAAAGACACTTTTTTTAATGAGAAATTCATTTTCTAACTCTTTACAGCATATATCATTTCTGAGTCGTTTGAAATAGCCCAATACCTCTAAAAAACGCTTTGATGAATTTCGGCCCATAGAGCGTAATGTATTTCGAATCTTTTGGGCGGTCCTGTAGATAAACTATTCAGTCGAATGGAACCGAAAGGGGAGGTGCACAACTAGATGTTACAACAATCCTAAATATAAAGTTTCAATATTCAACGCCTAACAGCTTTTGAGATATGCGAGTTTAATGAATTACGGCCCATTGAGTGTAATGTATTTCGAATGTTTTGGGCAGTCCTGTAGATAAACTATCCAGTCGAATGGAACCAAAAGGGGAGGTGCACAACTATAAAGGGTCCCATTTCGAGGGGGCTGCAACCCCCTCAGCCACCCTTCTATCTAAGCCTCTGTTCGGATATTTCAAATGAAACAAAATTGATATGCGTCATTAAAGATAGCAGAGATAAAGCTGTCTATCATTTCTACAAGACCACTCAAGATTTCTAAAACATTAGACTGCCGCAAGAGTGGCCAAATCGTGGGATTTGGATGATTTCAAGTAGCGCATTGTATCCTTCTGCCTGCCTATTATTTTTAGCTAGATCATTCTTTGCAGCAAATTTTGAAAATGTCCGCGAGCAGACAGGGTTTTCCCATAGAATTATTTGAACGCAAACAACGATGAGTTTAAACAAACCGTAACTGAAGAAATTCCGTCTGTAACAACAACAGTCTTGAGAAAGCCGGGTGTTTCTGTTTGCATTCGAACGGGTGGCTGATATTTTCAGCATTGAAGAATGATAATGTTAAAAATTAGAATTAAAATATGTTTTTCAACAATAAGAGGATCGCACCAGTGACCAGATTCGTCGAAATTTCTGTTTCACCTCGCCCATAAGCGTAAAGTTTTCAAAATTATTGGGGGGCCGAGCCCCACAACCACATGTATTCACGTCAGTGGCGTGGAGGGGGTTAGACGGCAAGGGGGGGTTAGACGGGTCATAACCACCCCCCATGAGGAATATTTTGCCATACAAAATGTATATTCTTCACTCCCTTATCATACAACCGTATACATATATGTGAGTTGCAGAAGTCGTAACCCCCCCCCCCATGAATAATTTCTGGCTACGCCACTGATTCACGTACATATAGCTTACTCATAGTAGTCATATGACTTACTATATAGTAGGGTAAATTATTGGAGGCGTTCGAGCTCTATGGGTCCATAGAATTCTACATAATTCATTAACATAAAATTCTACATACTATGTAAGGTAAGTATCCATGTTAGTCTCTTCCTACCATGTTATAAGTTAAAAATAGAAGCAAAGTAAAAAATCCAAAGGAGGAAAAAAAAAACATTTTCGATGAGATAGTGCATTTTAGACATATCTGAACTTTTCTTCATTTCATACTTTCCATTGCATAATCTATTTTAATTAACTAGAGCCTGGCGAGGGCAGATTATAGTAACATTGTGTGTTACATGGCGTCGCAATGAATACTAAATCATGATTGAAATGCAAAGAAGAAAATTTTTAAAAGTACAATAAAGGTTTTTTAAACGTTTGTAAATGGCGTGAATACTTTTTTATGTTAGTATAAATTAGTTTTCTGTATTTAATGATAAATTATTGGGTGGGCTCAGCCCCTATTTACAATTTATTGGAGGGGCTCGAGCCCCACGGGCCCATATAACTCTACGCCTATGCCTCGGCCATAAAGTTGCAACCGTCCCACAGTGATAGAAAGGATCTCCAGCGCACTTGAACAAGGTTCTCGAACATTGGTACTTCAGTGTTAGGACAGTGGCCACATCCGTCAGACTGATAGGGTCATAAAAAAAAAACCAACGGGTATTCTTTTAACACTTTGAGGCGCAACCTTTTCCCAATGCAGGCACAGCCAGCATTGGGAAAAGGGCAGGCACAGCCAGCTGCGTCAAAAAAGATTCTCTAGATCTGTGGCACGCGATGAACGTTTCGATCGTCCGCCCTCTTGCTAGTAATTAAGTCGAGCGATGGCAACGGCTGCCCTTTTTTCAGCATGGGGCCATCTGTTCAGCTGTTCTCGCCTTCTTCCATTTATCAGCAGAGGTCAGTGCTGTTAAAAAGAATCGTGACCCTTTTTTGACGGGAGTAGTTTTGACGGGAGTAGTAAAGGATTCTCGTGGAGCTAGGTCACCCGCAACTATTTTCATAGAAATCCAGTCTGTTTTTCGTGACAGGCAACAGTCAAACGTCTGAGTTTGGTGTGAACACTGCGCGTTAAAGGGTTAAATGGATCAACCTGTAGAACAGAACCTAACCTCTACTGTACTGTACGTAAGTCAAATGCAACCATTACACGTAATCCTAAAGTTTAGCTCTTTTAGTATGAAACTAAATACATTCATAGGGTTATTAACTCTTGTCATTTTTCAGTGATGATATTATAGCTTGGACTTATGAAACGGTTACCATAATGATTCCCCAATATTTGCAGGTTAAATGACGTTTATTAAAAAAGAGTATATGGTAAAGTAAATTTAAAAAAGAGTATAAGAGTAAAGAAATAACGGTGCCATTTTTGGGCAGTAGCTGGAAGAAAAAACTGTTTTTAGTCTTGGTACAAAAAGTGAAGTAAACTAACAGCACCAGGCTCTCCAGAAAATTCCAGAGGGTTCATCCTAAGTTACTTGACACACTGTAATAAGCGAAAAAGCTGGGCCTTTTGGGAAGTTTTCGGGAAAAATTCTTAAACGGGGATCGGAGCTACAAGATTTTTCGAAGAGTGACACGTTTTGCGAAAATGTCCGATTTTTAAGAATTTTTTCTAAAAGTTTTTGAAACCGACACAGGTTGATCGTTTATTTCGGTATGTAGTGCAGCTTGTTAAAGAGACAGTTGCAAAATTTTGAAGTGCCAGACATAATTTATCTGTGCTTACGTACCAAAGTCGCATGATTTTTTCGAACTACACCGTTAATGCTGCAAAAAGTGGGGGAATGGATCCTGAGTCCAGGGCCCGTCATCGAATGTGGGGGCCGTGACCCCGATACATTTAGACTTTTATTTTTATGAATGTCCACGCTACGGGAAATGTATAAACGTTCCGGTAGCTTCAAGAAAAGCCTCCAAAATTCCTGAGGCTCCGAGAAAGAATTCAGTCTTGATTTTTTGTTGGAAACTGTTGAGAAACTGCTACGCTGGGGAAGACAAACAAAAACCGTGTCTTGCGCAGGGCTTCCAAATCTTTTAGCAACGGCCTCCGAACTGCAAATAGTCTCGGACCTTGAAGAAGGGAGCTGTTAGAGTCATTAGCGGAGGTGAGAAGTTTTCATCCCCCCCAGAGGAGGAATTATTCATGAGATCTATATCGCTCTGAAATAGGGTGGCAGCGGTGGGATGTTTTTTTTTTTTTTGGACGTGTGAATAGCAACGACACGATAATGGACGGTTTCGAGTCTGAAGGAAGGGATGAACTGGCATCTCTTGCCCAAAGATGGATGGACTCTTGTACTCTGGTAATCTTCATTGTGAGCAAAATTGGGGTTCAGACATGGTATGGCATCCGTTCAGATTACCTCCCCTTACCTGGTATGGGTTTCCAGCGTACCTGTTTAACCCTTTCCCAATGCTGAAAAGGGGCAGCCGTTGCCATCGCTCGACTTAATGTTAAGTCGGGCGATGCTGTGAGCACAAGGCCGGCTGTCGTCAAAAAAAGGGTCTCTCGATCTGTGGCACGCGATGAACGTTTCGATCGTCCGCCCTCTTGCGGGTCGTTCAGTCGAGCGATGGCAACGGCTGCGTTTTTTTTTTCAGCATGGGGCCATCTATCCAGCTGTTCTCCCATTTTTCCATTTTTCAGCCGATGTCAGTGCTGTTAAAAATAGTCATGACCCTTTTTTGACGGGAAAGGACGGGCTAAATAGTAAAGGATTCTCGTAGAGCTGGGTCACCCGCAACTATTTTCATAGAAATCCAGTCTGTTTTTCGTGACTGGCAACAGTCCAAACGTCCGAGTTGGGTGTTCCCAGAGCCGGAACACTGCGCGTTAAAGGGTTAAACTAACATTGCAATTCAAAACTGGATGTGATCACCACTAGTGATGTATCCAAGAATGGAGCTAGGGGGATTCACCCCCGTCCTCAACACCAAAAAAAAAGGGGATTGCTAAAGAGTAACACTCTGCATTATTGTGTGACTTTAGATAGGTAAAATTAGCATTTTCTTTTTATAAATAAGCCTCTACTAAAAAGTTTTACATTGCTTTAACGGTGTAGTTCGAAAAAATCATGTTATTTTGGTACATAAGTACAAATAAACAAATTATGTCAGGCACTTACAAATTTTGATACTGTCTCTTTACTGTCTGCATACTGAAATAAACGATCCATCTGTATCCGTTTCAAAATATTTAGAAAAAATTCTTAAAAATCGGACATTTTTGCAAAACGTGTCACTCTTCGAAAAATCTTGCAGCTCCGATCCATATTTAAGAATTTTTTCTGAAAATTTCACAAACGTCACAGCGTTTTCGCTTATTGCAAGGTGTAAAACAGCTTAGGAAGAACCCTCTGGAATTTTTTTGGAGACCAGGGTGCTATTATTTAATTTCAATTTGTGTACCTAGACTAAGGTGACCATACGTCCTCGAAATTCGAGGACAGTCCCCAAATATAGATCTTTTTTTCATTTTGTCCCCAAAAATACTTTGTCCCCAAATGTCCCTAAATTTAAAGATTTGTACTTTTTTCCCTGAAAGTTTCCGTTTAGTTTATTTCTTTCAGAAAAAACTGAAGAAATAAGAAAAATAAATCAACTAAAAGCGCCATCTACTCAGAGAAACAATGAAATTTGATCTCTGAAAGCGTTTGTTGTCATTGTGTGTGTGTAGCGTGTACAGACATTCAATAAAGTATCCGACTATGAGCCAAATTTCCCATGTTAATGATTAAGAACCATGCTTGAAATAACGTACGAAAATTGTCTTGCACTCGAATACTTTTTTTAGAGGGTGTACAAAGTTTCATGAAAAATGATCACAATATGATCCAATGTAAAATTCAATGCCTTCTGAAAAATGCAAATTCTATTCCAAGAGTTAAATTTTGGATAAATTGCAATATTTCAGCAGGATGTTCCTTTCGTACTTCTGGTTTAAATAAATATTTATAAATGAATGAAATACTTCCATTCATTTATTAGAAATAAGAATACACAATTGATATAAAGAGCTATTAGAGCTCATTTTTAAGTATCAAAGTCCGTCAAGATTTAAAGTATGAGTATACTGGTATACACCCTCCAAAAAAAGTATTCGAGTAAAAATGTCCTACATTGGTTTCGTATATTAAAAAATATTTATCATAGAATATGAATTAGGCTATGTATAAATATGACTTTCCATATTTCCTACACGTTTTACATTTTTCAAAAACTCAATTATTATTCGCAAATCTAAAATAGGAAATTTATCTCTTACTCAAATCCTTTTTTGAGGGTGTACTTGGTAGTATGTTGTGTCCTCGAATAAGTCCTCGAAAATATTTTCTAGTGTCCCCAAGTTTTGTTTAGATTCGAGGACAATGCTTGATTTGTCCCCAAATTACTGTTCAGAAATAGGGTCGCCTTAACCTAGACTGAAAACAGAGTTCTTTTTTTTCGACATACACCCTTAAGAGCACAGATGGGCAACCTCCGGCCCGCCACTGCTTCTTATGCGGCCCGTGGAATATATCAAAACCTATATAAATCATTCAATATCCCATATAAATCACAATTATACGACCACAAACTTCGCCAACATCCTGAAGTTTATCTAGCAACTTTTCAAAGGTTGCAGATACCGGCTTTAGAGTAGCATTTTGTTTGGGTCAACTAACCTTTTTTTTTCCCCCCCCGAAGACTAGACCCTCCTTTAAAAAAAAAAAAAAGAAAGAAAAAAAAAATTGACTCAGCAACGGGACACCAAATCAATCCCTTTTACGTTCGTTAAATTTTGCATATTTTAGGTGTACTCCGCTGAATCTTATTCATTTGAAAACAAGACAGAGCATTTGTGTAACCCAAAGCAGTGAAAAGACAATTTGGTAGTTTTTTTAATAAGTTTTGAAGGATTTTTCAGTTCAGGGATTGGTAATTTCCTACCATGCCATAGGAAGCTATTGAACGCTTTATGCGTTCACAAAGCACAAAAAAACAAAGGGGGTGAAATCCCCGCATAACCGCTTTAGCAACAGGCCCGGTCTGGCTCCTTTTGGGGGCTTCGGCTAGAGATTGAGAAGGGGCCCCTTACTGATCCATTTAGAGGGAACAGAATATTGGAATATTTTAGAGATTTGGGGGCCCCCTCGAACAGTGGGGTTCCTGAAATCCTCCGCTGAGCCACTGCGTAGAGACGTAACATTACTACCAATAAATAATCTAATTACTCTGATATGTCTATCAAATTTAAAGTAGTATATCCATTTTAGGGGGCTTCTCCTAGGCCCCCCCTTCATCCGGGGGCCCTCCGCAATCGCCAACCTTCCGACCCGGCCAGTCCGGGCCTGTTTAACTCATTCCTTCAATGTCATAATCCGCACTTTTTGCTAAATCCAACAAATGGCGATATCCAAAACACAACGAACTTTCCCCATACGCAATGGGCACGAAAATGAAGCGCGGATAACTGGTTGCCCGTTCCGTCGTCTCTCTCTTCAAACCGTCGTTTATTGTTTTTTTTTTTTTCTTGTTTCCTTACCTAGTTGCTCGGTTACTTTTCCTACCTGTTCTCTGAGTTATACGGATATACATACCCTCTCAACTCCTCCTCCCCTCTCTTTTCTTGAGCAAACAATCTGGCAACAGACGCCGCGCATCCGAATATCGTCATGAATAGCTAATCGAAGTCCGCATGTTGACAGATGGTGGGTTTCGTTAATGGGGTGCGCGGTTTATCGTCGGCAAGACCTCGGCAAGACGACGGGGGAAAAAAAAAAAGAAGCAGCGAATGTGTGCGGTGGTAATAATCTCCTCCAGACCTCTGTTTTCTGCTGCAGCGGCGTAATTGTCAGCCCCGGCTTAATATAAATGTTTCCCCAAAGAGAGAGGGAAAGACGGGTGTGTAGTAGTTATGTTATGTATCTAATCTGCTGCTTTCTACTGCGCGCACAGCCTGCAACTTGTTACTGGATGGGTAATTTCGATGTCATTCATTTGCAGACAGGCGTACGGACGTGTCTTCTCGTTTTTGGATGTTTGTTTTTGCTTTTTTTGGGAAGGGGAGGTTGGGTTGGAGGTTCCGTTTCGATGCCTCTCTGTTTTGGCGAGTTCTCTAGGAGCACTCCAGTGAAGGATTTTGCACTGGGTTGTTCTTTTAATAACCCTTAGGTCTGAGCAGGCCCCGAACTGACACCTTTGGGGACCCTCGGTTACAGATTAGAAAGCGGCCCCTGACTGAAGAGTTTAGAGGGAATAGAATATTAGAATATGTGAAAATGAAACTTACGTGCCTAAGAACCACATTTTACTATTTTAAAGCTTTTAGGGCCCCTGAATTATCCTGGGAGGGGGAGGGGGCACCCTTCAAGCCACCGTGTTTGCTTGGTCCTCCAATGCGCTACTGCGTAAAGTTGTAAGATTACTTGGAAATAAATAAGCAAATTCCTCTGATGTATCCAATGACTCTAACTGTAAAGTACATATCCATTTTGAAGGGCCTCTCTGGGGTCCCCCCTTGAGCCGGCACCCTCTGATATCGCCGACCATCCGACCTGGCCAGTCAGGGCCTGGGTCTGAGTCATTTCCTCACTGTGGACTGAGAGTTTCGGCTACTTTTCGTTATTTGTTATTTATTTTTAATAGAGAAGATGTGTATATTTACAATTTTTTTTTTCTAAAGCAAGAAAAATAAATCGTGCCAAACGCATCGATTATAAAACACTTTCCAACACAATATTTGTTGCGCCGAATTTGGCAATCTATTGTAGTTAAATCTGGCGAATTTTAGTAGAGTGGTTAAGCGACACGGGGCTATTTAAAGTTACCTTATGAGGTAGGATTTCTCGGGCACAGGATCTTTTTAAGGTATTCTGACTGGGACTCCAGTAACAAAGTTTTGCGATTTCTTGTCAGATACAAAATTTGCCTCCAAGTTGGGTTCCCTGTTGGAAGCTTGCATGCGGCGCCCAATGGGACACTACTTCGTCAAAAGACGCCAAGGTCGATGAATTGGCCCGAATCGGGACATGGCACAAATTGTGACTGTCCACGGACTTTTAAATATATAGAGAGTTTCTTCGGTGAACCTGTCTATAAACTACCTCGTAGATTGCAATCAAAGTCTAGGAAGGGACGCGATATGAGACGGGACGAGACTTCTCGTGGTGTCGCAATTTTGCGAGACGAGACTTCTTGTGGTGTCGCAATTTTGCGAGACGAGACCGTGAGACGATACCTTGGGTCAGTTCTCTCGCGAGACTGCGAGAGCAGTCTCGCGGTCTCGCGCTATAACCTCAGGTATATAAGACCTCAGTACCTCAGGTATATAAGACATTGCTGCCTGCAGTGCCGCACCGCCTGCATTGGCCAGGCTAAGAGGCGGCCACATCAAAAAAATTGAAATTTCTCGACAAAGAACCTATTGATCATGCCATGGATTGCATCTGCTATGGGGGTGGAAGGATAATGGGCTTATGACGCTGCTGTGGCATTGTGCTAGGGTGGCATGGTGTCGTGGACCTGACCTAAGTGTTCCTGTATCCACAGAATTCAGTAGGAATAGAAAGGCAATCACTGTGCTGTTCTTCAAACCGAGGTCACGTGATTTTTGCTTGTCGCCTGGAGTTGACCGGATAACGGGATTGTGTTTATTGGTGCACGCTTTCATGTCCATTGGTGATAAATGACCGTTACTCCATTGCTGCTGGTCGCGACCAGCGGAGGGAGTTCTGAAAGCCACCCACTTGAAGAAAAATCTGTCCTGTCCCCAACCTTCAGAACTAAGATCTGCGTACGGAATCCTCACACGTACTTCCTTTTTACCCGTACTTCCTTTCTGACGAGGGAGACATGAAACAATAGCACAAAAAGTCTCATACGTATTTCCTTTCTACCCGTGTCAAGTCCTATTCCTGGACCAGGGGGCATGAAGCAATAGCGCAACGAGTCTGACATATTGAGTAATCTAAATGAAGGAGTGTAAAAAAAAAGAACCGCGACGTTTAAGTCGGAATACGTTGCAGATCCGTGGAATGTTTTTCCACTTAACTCCAAAACTCTTCCACTTAACTTAATGTTGCAGCCGCCACTCGGCTGTCAATACCCATAGTAAATCTCTTGGACAATGCCGCATCCTTTTGTCTTACAAACAGGGAGCAAAAGCTCCTCCTCCTCCTCCATTAAAAGGCAATCCATAAAACTGTTCCAAAGCTGAAGATGCATGCAGTCAAGTTCCAGCCTCGCACAAGATCTGTCTTGCATGAAAAGCATATGTAGATTCCTGTTTATCTTGAAGCTATCTCGAGTTTGCATCGCCGGCAAACAAATTTTTACGCCGCGCACACACACAAAAAAATAGTGTATAATGTGGGGGACGTGAGATACAAAGACCGACAGACTTGCACAGCAGTCATCCAGCCAAAAACCGCATGGATCGGCGATTTGCTTTTTATCTTGATGCTAAGCGAATGGGCTGTCATTTTTCATGCCGTTGTACCGTGGGGTACAATTAGAGTTGACAAGGTTTGTCCTACAGATTTTCGATACCATGTAATGCAAGTAGTCACTGTCAAGAAACTTTGCACCGAAAAAAAAATATTCACTGTTGTTTTAAATCCGGATCTGGTTAAAATGCTTCAGCACAGGCCAAAAGGCTGTTGCTTGGAAGAAAATATATGCTTCAGGAATAGAATGCACAGTAGGATGGAGCGAAAAAAAAAACTTATTTCAAAATTCACACTGCCCGAGTCATTAAATGGTGCGAAACGGATAAGAACAAATTGTTTCCAAATTCCAGCTCAAAAGAGTGTCCTCTTCGGGTTCCACAACTCAAGCGAATCTATTTCTAGCTTGTTTTTATTAAAATAAGAATGTTTAATTAGTTGAATAATTAGTTGTTTTCATTATTAAATTGCTTTATTAATACATTATTATCGCATGTCAGTGCTGGAAATCGTAGATTGAGTAGCAAACGTCGACTTAAGTTCTGATTCAGAAATGGAATACACCTCAGAAAATGGAGATTTCGTGAGTCAGGAAGCCAAATATAGGAAAACGGCTGACGAATCTCTAAGACAGACCCTAGTGCCCGAACTAGCCGTTGTTCTTAATAGAATAGGTGTTACTGATGTATTAATTATTAAATTAATGAATTAAACATAATTATTTGAATAGAAATTCATAAAAGACTCAAAGAGACACTGGGAATAGATTCGCTCGAGGTATGAAACCTGAAAATGGCAATATTTTGAGCTGAAATTTGGGAGACAATTTGTTCTTATCAATTTCGTACCATCTAATGACTCTGGCAATGTGAATTTCGAAGAAAAGTGCTTTTCGCTCCACCCTAAGGCACAGTGGGTTCATACCGTAATGTCTATATCAATCGTTTTCAAAGGAACAACATTGCACAGTAAGTCCTGCACAGTTTTCATGCCGTCGTACCGTACCGTGGGGTACAATTTGTGTTGGCAAGGTTTGTCCTACAGATTTGTCCTACATTGACAAGGTTTGTCCTACATTCGGCTTGGAAAGTTGACTTTCGTTTAATAAAGCTTTCCAACTAGTTGTGTACCTGAAAAGTAATTCGTTTTCTCCAAAACAGCAACGTCGGTTCATATGAATCTTTCCAAAGTTATTCGTTTTCCACAGAAAATCTCAGTGTGTTCATATGGGAGTTCCTATACTGTTTGTTTTATACGAAATAGTGGGTGCTCATGGAACTTTCTGTGCCATACGTTCTTCACAGAATAGTACATATTTGTGCAGTAGGTTCTTATGTAACTTTCTTCTGTCATTTTTCAAGTTAACGCTTTCCAATCAGTGTGTACCATATCCACTATTTTGTGTATTATAAAAGCTGTGCCTAGAACTCGGTAAAATAATGATATTTAGCACGACACCTACCTAAAGGTTTTATGGCAATAAAGTCTTCTATGCAAAAATCCGCATGGGCTTCTATCATCCTCGGACTAGGCTCAGGGCCTTCGAGTTTTAAGGCCCCCCAAATAGCTAAAATAGATTTAATCTCTTTGAAACAGTATAATCTCTTTGAAATAGTATAAAAAGCATAAATGATAATAAATAAGGGGATGCAATTTTACAACACATGCCTCTGTGCAAAACTATTTGATTATATGGCCTGTCCTCATAAATCTTAGTAAAAAACTAAAAAATCTTGTGTAGAGAAGGTTTCCTAACTTTCATATCTTAAGGGTTCTGATAGGGTTTAATCTGGGTCTAGCCATAAACGACAGCAAAAAGAAAGAAATGCTGGACAGTCTTTGAATTCAGCTAATCCCTTTTTTTAATGACTATGCTGTCATTTTATCTCTCAACAACCTTTATTGAAAAATGTGACATAAAAAAGCGACATCATTTTACATGTATTTAAATACTATTAGTTCACAACAGTTTTAATCTATTGTTACACTATTTCGTAAGCTGTAGAATAGGCATCCCATGTATTTTTCTATCAATAGGTGACACTCCTAAAAATTTCAACATAGGGCTACCAGGCGAAATACGCGAAAGGTGAGCGATAAAATGACAAAGTCCATTAATATGGTTTTAATAGGGCAATCATGAAACTAAAAAATGAGGGGGGGGGGTTCAGGAGAATCTCCCCTGACGAGGCTCGAACAGCCGAATTTTTTACATATATTTAAATACTATTAGTTCACAACAGCTTTAATCTATTGTTACACTCTTTCGTAAGTTGTAGAATATGCTTCACATGTACTTTTTACATATATTTAAATCCTATGAGTTCACAACAGCTTTAATCTATTTTTGCACTATTTCGTTAGCTGTAGAATAGGCATCCCATGTATTTTTCTATCAATAGGTTACACTACTAAAAATTTCAACATTCTTCCTCATACTTATGCTACACCGTACCACCGCTAACGCTGCCTCTTCAAATTAACCAGCATCGTCTCGGGAGTGTTTGCTTAAGGCCAGTCAGTTAGGTACATCCGTACCTAACGCAATAATGAAAACGAGACTTCCCAATCATACCAATCAAACCGTGGAAATACAAACAAAGCTGACGATTTACCCGGTCCAAATTATACGTTTCGGTAAGAGGACCCCCCCTCACCCCCCTCCTCCTTAACGATTTTATACCCAACATACAATAGGCGCGACAGAAACGGACCTCTGTTGTACCAAGGACATTTTCGATGACCGTATACCTCACTACGAAAAGGAACAATTCTTCAATTAAAAACTGTTGCCATCCATCTGTATGTAAATACCGGCAGTTTTTTTTCTCTTTTTCTCCCGCGTCAATTATTATGTATCTCCGACCGCAAACTGTCGGGAGGCGATCGGAATAACAACTAGCCAGTGGGTATCTCTGGTTTCCGCTCCTCCAGCCTACTGCTTTATTACCACCAGCAGTCGATTAAAGACGGTATTCTTCACCTGCGCAATGACTTTCTTTCTCTTTTTAAGGCTGTTTCAGCTTAAAATCCTGCGTCTTTTGAACAGTTTTAAAAAAATTGAATGGAGCTACAGACCCAACAAATCTAAGAATTTCATTTGACAAGTGCACTGTGAACTGACATTGAGAATGAACCTATAAGAGAGTTACGAAATTGTCAGAAGAAAAAAAAATCTGGCGCGACTCCAATCGACTTTCCAAACACTTAAGATCATGGTCCAGTAAGATCATGAGCAAGCATTTAAATAAATTTTAATCGATGAATTATTCAAACATGTATATATGCTCAATCGATTGCACCGTTTACTCGTTTGCGCACTTTCAATAATTTCTCCCCATAGGCCATCCTGTAAAAGAAATTTGGGTCGTAGCCCTGTAGAAAAACTACAAGTCCTATATACACCAAAATCAATACTGGTCTTAAGATGGTGGTTTAAAACACATATATACAACTTGAGCTCCATCGAATGGACCGTTTAAACGCTACAGCACTTTCAACATTTTCCCCCATAGGCCATTCTGTAAAAGAAATCAGGGTCGTAGCCCTGTAGGAAAACTATACGTCCTAGACACACCCAAATCCATGCCGGTCTTGCGACGGTAGTTTATAACCTATAGACCCAATGGGAGCGCTATCGAATGCCCCGTTTAGGAACTATCGTGTTCAGTCACATACACACAAACACACACATAAAAATAGCCTAAATGAATTCAGAAGACCTCAAAACGTGCCACCTACACCCAAATCTCGAAGTCCAATTTTTTCAGGATGACAATACTTTCCTTACAGGGTACATGTTCGGAAAGTAAGAATGCTAAATATACGGAATTTCATGATATTTTCAAAACCGGGGCCATCCTCGGTTCTTTTCGGAAGGCCATTTTTGTGTTTATGAATTTCTTTCTGAAAGTGCCACTAAACATCTTTACTGTTAGTATCAGTCCATAGTGGATAGGGTGAAGAAGCATTATTAATTTTTTCGAGTGTCTCAACATCATGGGTTTGTTTTGAAATCTGTTCAAAAGTCCTGTAACGGCGATCGCTCTTTGAAATGGCGAAAAACAGTAAAAAGATCGATTTTCAATTTTTTACTTAAAATATAGTTTGACATTTCTAGCATAACTGAGTAAAAATCTTAAATCTTTCCACAGTTAGTTTTTGTTTAAAATACTATTCATCACTAAATGCTAAAAGTAATTTAAAAAATCGTTACTTTAAAAGGTGTGGAAGTTTTAAATCAATATTTGTATTATTTCAAATGCAAGAAACTTAAAATCAGCCTTATCAGGTATTAATTATACAGTGTTCGCCATAATTTTAGAACTCTAATGGGTCATTCTACAAAAAACGCGCTATCTGCAGTTTGTGGTTGGTAGTTTTAGAAATAATTATTTTAAAATATTCTTATAAGACATTTTAAATATTATGACAAATTTTTAAATATAATTAATAAAAACGGATGATGTTATTTTTTTATTTGCTTTATTCAATGAACGAGGGTTTACTTGTATACCTCCGTTACATGTCACAATATATTTTCCTCCATTTACTTGCTAAATACAAAAAAGGATATAGATTCAATAGAGTAATTTCAGTTACTAGATGTTTTTTTACAGTTTAAATGAATTCTGTTACAAAAGAAATAAAAATTTCAGCTTTAATTATCCTCGAATTACTATCACAGTCTTTCTTGTATCTCTGTTCAAAATGCAATGAGGTGCAAGAATTTCCCATAAATGGCAATAAAGTCACCTCATTAGAGGATTAAAATCCCAGGTAACAGTTTTCAAAATCTGTTTTTCACGGGAATGTTAAACAGCTTAATTTGTAGGAAATTTTTCTCTCTGAAGTCAATATCCCCCGTTCTTGATTTTAAAAAGTAAAAATTGTTTATTTACTAAAATTATTTCTTTTAGTTAACAATAAAGCACTCTTTTTGGTAAAATCTCTTAAAATGAAGTGATAACTTTAAATCAACATGATAGAACAAAAAAATATCAATTTGTATCCCCCCCCGTTATATCAGCGATTCTCAACCTTTTTAATGTCGCGCCCCCCAACAAAGGCTAACTTCTGGTGGCGCCCCCCCCCCTCAAATTTTTCAGCATACATTCAGTTTTTTAATCTTTAAAAATAAACATATAGTCAAATTTTCTACAAAATAATGTTATCAGTATGAACATTTTAAGCGAAATGAACATTTGAAGCGAATGAACATTTTAAGCGAAAATAGGTATATTTTTGAGTAAAAATGAGAATAAATTAGATGATTTTTTAAAAACACATGCATCACTAATTGCTCTTTGGCTTTTCTCGCGCCCCCTCTAAAAATGTTCTGCGCCCCCCTTGGGGGTCGCGCCCCACAGGTTGAGAAACGCTACGTTACATTATAAATATAATGGAGAATAAAACTTTTTAAAAAATCAATTATGAGACTAATATATAATTTTTAGTTAGTCTAAATTTTGTTTTCAATAAAACATACAGATTTATTTAAATAAAAAGCTTTTAAATATCATTAAAAAATTAATTTAAATGTTTTTAAGTTTGTGCATCTTGAAAGTTCTTTTTCCTATAAATATCCATTAAAACAACTGTTTCAAAACAAAAATTAAAACTTATTTACATTCTGTATTGGATGCTCCAATAAGATATCATGCATTAATTATTTCTTTCGTAAACGTGTATTCTTTGTTACTAGTGTGAATATCCTCTGTTCGTGGTCAAAATTTCAATTGCAAAAAAAAGTTTAAAAAGTAATCAAAAAGAATGACCAACTATATGGGGGGTAGTAAGAAGTATAAAAAGAGCAATATAAATTATTATTTTTTTTTTAATGAAGAACTTTTTTTTTTTGTAAATTTTAACTTGAAAACCTACGTTTTCTGTAGAATGACCTTAATATTCTTTTTATTAACTCAGTTTTGAAGAGAAGTGCGATATCATCGTCTTCTAAACCTTCCAATTAAGACAATAGCTCATTCCGAGTGGTTAATAAGAAGACAGTCATTTTAAAATGGATACTCAATGCATTTCTATAAAGAGATGGCGGGCGCCTATACCGCCAGCAGTCGAATTTTAGCCTCGAACTCGGAGACCATGCAAAAAAAATCCATTCGGAGTTCGTTATGTACGAGGACAGTTTAAAACGTCATTTCAGCTTACTTTTGACGAGAGGCCGAGTCGGTTATGGGCTCACCTGGCTGTGTTTTGGGTTCTTCTTCCCCCTCCTCACGTGATTATCATGGACAAGCTCGGTGTCTTGCAATCTCGAGGTCCTTTGCCGAGTCAAGACTTGTCAGGCAATGAAGATAAGCGCGCTGGATATGCCTCCGAGCCAAAAGAAGATCTCGTCATGTTCCTTCTCCATATCGAGTTACCAATTTGTCGAAAGGTACGAGTCGAGATATGAAATTTTTTATTGCTGTAATTCCCTGTTTTTTTGTGGAGAAGAGAGAGAATGGTTTTTTTGTTTATTTACTTTTCTTTCCTCTTCTGCGTTGGCTAATGAGGAGTGATTGTATTTCATTAGCGTGTCTGTTATCGCACTCATTTAAAAAGAAGCCAACACCTGTTCTTTGAGATAAAGGGATGGATGTGAGACGAAAATATATAGAGAGTCCACTCTCTCGTCTCTCAAAAGAGGTTCTTTCCAGTAATTTCTATAGTTGATTGCAGTGGAACCTCCCAAGTTGGACATCCCCATAACCTGGACACCTCCCATAACCTGGATACCCCCCATAACCTGGATACCCCCATAACCTGGACACCTCCCTAACTTGGACACTTCCCTTGGGAACGGAACGTGCCTATATTATAGATCATAGGCGCACCCACGGGGGGGCTGTGGGGGCTCAAGCCCCCCATAAAGGTGGACAGGTATAAGTGGAAAACTTTAAAAAATGAAAATTGCCACTAATGAATTATTAATATTATTATTATTTATTGTCTTCAAATTATTTCTAAAGTATTTTTTACCTAAAGATATTAGTTTTTAAATAAATACTTACAGAGAGTTTATGAAACACTGTTAAAGTCGGTTACACTATCACTGAAAAGATCAGATAATTATTTATGACTGTATAATGAGTTTTTGCTTGTGTTGTATGGGCAAATGAAGTGGTACAGAATATTTTGACGTTATAAGAGGGTTGTAACTATTATCGATCTCACTATAACCCAGGTCAGCAGTATTTTCAGCTGACCCCCCCCCCTAAACTAAAATCCTGGGTGCGCCACTGTTATAGATATATACCTCTTTAACCCTCTCGTCACCCTGAACCTCATAGGAGGCTCCCATTTCCAATAGCCATATTGAGAGAGAAAACAATTGAATGGAGTATTTTTTCTTTCTGTGATATCACTATCATTCATTCATGTAGAAAGTATAGGACTCTCTTCACTAGATGCATCCATCGTGCCTAGATTGCTGTACTAGTCAATTTAATCATGTTTTACGGTTTTTCGCTTCCTTGTTTCGGGAGAAAAATTAAGAAAATATTTACGCTAATTTCTTACCGTTTTTTTTTTCTTTTTAAGGTAAGTATATTTTTTTTTTATTATTCCTCAACCTTTACCTAATAAGTGCATCCTTTTAAATAAATTTTAGCATAACAAAAGGCTTCGAAAATGCAAAAATTAATATTAGAAAAAGCGACATTAGAAAAAAAATATTTTTGCATGATTTATAATAGTATTTCAGATGCATTCAATGCCAGACAGATTTTTTTTTCTCTGATTTTTCATAATTCGGTAACGAGAGGGTTAAGTTGGACAATTTTTGAGGTGCCCACCTTGAGGAGGTTTCACTGCACTACTATTCGAATAGATTTAATAATCGATTTATCGAACAGTGAATTTTTTGCTATTTTCACTGTTCGAAAGTATTCGTGGTTCCAGTGTTCGAGTAGTATCCGCGGTCTATCAACCGCTGGACATAATCCCTAGACTGTAGGGATTATATCCTACATAATATTATTAATCGAATTATTGCATTTCACTTTTATTTTGATTCAATACAGTAAAACCTCGATACAATGACACTTAAGAGACTCAATAAAATGATCATTCTAGAGGGATGTACCATCTATCGTTATATCGAGGAGAGTATTGGAATTCCACGGGACTATCCAAATTTTATCGTTATAGAGAGATTTATCGTTGAATCGGATATCGGTATAGCGAGGTTTTACTGTTATCCTATTTACGTTGTATTAACATCCCTTTCTTTGTAGGGTGCATAGGCGCACCCACGGGGGGGCTATGGGGGCTGAAGCCCCCCCTAAAGGCAGAAAGTTAGAAGTGAAAAGTGTTAAAAAAGTGAAAATTGTCACTAATTAATTAATTTTTTTTAGTTTTTTTTTCATTTTTTTAATTTTCCTCAAATTATTTCTAACCAAAAAAGACATTTATCTAAAAAGTTTTGAAATAAATGCTTACAATTAGTTGAAACACTGTTATACACAGTTACAACGTCGCTCAAAAGATCAGATAATTATTTATGACTCTATAATGATTTACATTGCTTGTGTTCTATGGGACAGTCAAGTGATACCGAATATTTTGACGTTATAAGAGAGTTGTAACTAACCGAGGTCACTATGACCGAGTTCAGCAGTATTTGTATGTAGCCCAGCCCCCCCTAAACTAAAATCCTGGGTGCGCCACTGGTAGGGTGTGATATGAAAGTTTCTTTGTTAGGGTATAAGAAATTTTTTGTTAGAGGGGCCCCGAGGAATCTGAATCATTGCATATCGGTCTCTGCCTATGTGCTACCGATATCGCCAGCAGATGCTCTCGCAGAACCAAACATGGCGTGCTTGGGCGATCTTGGATTTTTATCTTCCTTTTCACCTCATCAGTATGCCCGAAGCAGACCCGAGCATGAGCGGGCCTCTGCCAACACGGGAGGAGAGAATTCGCCGTCTGTCGGTATCTGCGTTGCGCAGTACACTGCACGACACTATCGCCGATCGCAAACAAACCCCGGGGCCCTTGTCGTTAAAAAAGATCGTCCCTTCACGAAGAGAGATAAAGCAGACGGAGCAGGAAGGAAGGGGGGCCCCAACCGAGATTCCTAATTTGTTGGAGAACGTGTATAACGGTAGCCGTGTGAGGCTTTGGTTTATTTCGGGGATGCGTTTATTAATTTGTAAGATGTTCATTTTAGGAAGATTATAAAAAAACTTTGAGAGTTTTTTGAGGAGAAAACTTTGAGAGGAAGTTGTCCAGCTTATGGAGGTGTCCGAGTAGGGAGGTTTCATTGGAATATATATGCTAAAAATGCTGCAGTTTTATTGGGTGCATACTTACAGAATTTCTTTTTCATTCAATTCGACTGTCTCAAAGAAAAGTATATATAAATACATACGTTGTTAAGGATTACAGAAGAATGCTCCCCATCAAAAATGATGCGCGTAGCATTTATAGTTCTTTAACAGGAGCTCCCAAAAGAATTCAATACATTACAATTAATAGCAGTTTAGAGATTTGTAGAGGTAACGTACGAGATCCAGCCTAGGATTGACCACAGACTATTGCCTCAGATCGATAAGCTTGTCCAGTTTGGCTCAGTAGAGACAGTCGTGTTGGAAAGTGGCGCGTGTATACGTCAATAAGACGTACAATAAATTTGAAAGCCGTAAGTGTGAACGAAGTAGAAATAGAAGGGAGACAAAAAATAGGCCTTGTCTTGCCTCGTCTCGCAAAATCCCTAGACTGTACTGATAAAAATGTTTGTCTCGCCTCCCAAAATCCCAACACTGTAGTGATAAGAATATTTGTCTCGCCTCGCAAAATCCCTACACTGTAGTGATAAGTGTTTGTCTCGTCTAGCAAAATCCCTACAGTGTAAAGATTAAAATGTTTGTTTCGTCTCGCAATATCCCTATAATGTAAGGATAAAAATGTTTGTCTCGTCTCGCAAAATCTACACTGTAGTGATAAAAATGTCTCGTCTCACAATATCCCTGTAATGTAGTGATAAAAATCAGAGCCTGATTATGACCAATGGGGCTCCGGGCATGGATGAATTTGGGGGCCCCAATCTATGAAATTTGTTTTATTTTTCATAAAATTTTGATATAAAAAATATATTTCAGAACAATATTGGATATTGGGGGCCCTAGGCAATTTGCCCATGCGATAATAAGTCTCTGATAAAAAAGATTTGTCTCATCTTACAAAATACGTACATTTTAGTGATAAAAATGTTTGTCTCGTCTTGCAAAGTCCCTACAATGTATTGATAAAAATGTTTGTCTCACCTCGCAAAACCCCTGCACTGTAGTGATAAAAATGATTTCTCTCCTCTTACAAAATCCGTACATTGTAGTGATAAAAATGTTTGTCTCGTCTTGCAAACTCCCTACAATCTAATGATAAGAATGTTTGTCTCGTCTTGCACAGTCCCTACAATGTAATGATAAAAATGTTTGTCTCGCCTCGCAAAACCCCTGCACTGTAGGGATAAAAATGATTTGTCTCCTCTTACAAAATCCGTACATTGTAGTGATAAAAATGTTTGTCTCGTCTTGCAAAGTCCCTACAATGTAATGATAAAAATGTTTGTCTCGCCTCGCAAAACCCCTGCACTGTAGTGATAAAAATGATTTGTCTCCTCTTACAAAATCCGTACATTGTAGTGATAAAAATGATTTGTCTCCTCTTACAAAATCCGTACATTGTAGTGATAAAAATGTTTGTCGCGCCTCGCAAAACCCCTGCACTGTAGTGATAAACATGATTTGTCTCCTCTTACAAAATACGTACATTGTAGTGATAAAAATGTTTGTCTCGTCTTGCAAAGTCCCTACAATGTAATGATAAAAATGTTTGTCTCGCCTCGCAAAACCCCTGCACTGTAGTGATAAACATGATTTGCCTCCTCTTACAAAATACGTACATTGTAGTGATAAAAATGTTTGTCTCGCCTCTCGCACTGTCCCTACACTGTAATGATAAAAGTGTCTGTCTCGTCTCGCAGAAAATCCTAAAAGCTTTGTCTCGTCTCTGAAATCTCAGTCTCGCACCCATCCCTAGGATATGAACACGAAAACGGACAGACGCGGATCATTCTCCTGATCTCTCGAAATCGCTTTTCATCTGTTGGCTGGAGAAAGTGTCTGAAAAAGAAAAACGGGAAAAACTAAAGACACGGTTAATGTGTCGCAGATTTATTTTAAACGTTGTTCTCGGGGCCCAACGAACTAGGATGACGAAGGAGCAATCTGCATAATGGGCCGATTACTATTCTGACGGCATGTCCCGAAATCGTGAGAAAAGCATTCAGTAGGATAGCAGCGATTCTATAGAAAAACGACATAGACTGGAGCACAAAGAGAGAACGCCATTTCAGAAAGTATATATATATATTGTAACAGTAATTGTTACAAAGAAATATCTACGTATTTATGAATGGGCTCGTTTTTTGTCATTAATCTTTAGTCCGAATTTTGTGGTTTTACACTGCATTTAAAAAAATCGGATGTGAAAACTTCGTGACTACCCTCGGTATAGCGGGCCCCGGTTAACCTTTTATACCTGGACAACTTGAATTTTATTAATGACTATCTCATTTTATTTCTCAACACCCTTTATTGAAAAATGGGTCCCAAAAATGCGACATAAAAGTATGCGACATCATTTTACATGCATATTTAAATACTATGAGTTCACAACAGCTTTCATCTAGTGTGACACTCTTTCGTAAGCTGTAGAATAGGCTTCACATGTATTTTTTACATATATTTAAATACTATTAGTTCACAACAGCCTTCATCTATTGTTACTCTTTCGTAAGCTGTAGAATAGGCATGCTATGTATTTTTTACATATATTTAAATACTATGAGTTCACAACAGCTTTCATCTAGTGTTACACTCTTTCGTAAGCTGTAGAATAGGCTTCACATGTATTTTTTACATATATTTAAATACTATGAGTTCACAACAGCCTTCATCTATTGTTACTCTTTCGTAAGCTGTAGAATAGGCATGCTATGTATTTTTTACATATATTTAAATACTATGAGTTCACAACAGCTTTCATCTAGTGTGACCCTCTTTCGTAAGCTGTAGAATAGGCTTCACATGTATTTTTTACATATATTTAAATACTATTAGTTCACAACAGCCTTCATCTATTGTTACTCTTTCGTAAGCTGTAGAATAGGCATGCTATGTATTTTTTACATATATTTAAATACTATGAGTTCACAACAGCTTTCATCTAGTGTTACACTCTTTCGTAAGCTGTAGAATAGGCTTCACATGTATTTTTTACATATATTTAAATACTATGAGTTCACAACAGCCTTCATCTATTGTTACTCTTTCGTAAGCTGTAGAATAGGCATGCTATGTATTTTTTACATATATTTAAATACTATGAGTTCACAACAGCTTTCATCTAGTGTTACACTCTTTCGTAAGCTGTAGAATAGGCTTCACATGTATTTTTTACATATATTTAAATACTATGAGTTCACAACAGCCTTCATCTATTGTTACTCTTTCGTAAGCTGTAGAATAGGCATGCTATGTATTTTTTACATATATTTAAATACTATGAGTTCACAACAGCTTTCATCTAGGGTCACACTCTTTCGTAAGCTGTAGAAGAGCATCCCATGTATTTTTCTATCAATAGGTGACACTCCTAAAAATGTCAACATAGGGTGACCGGGCGAAATACGCGAAAGAGGAGAGATAAAATGACCGTGTCCATGAATATCGTTTTAATAGGGCCATCCTGAAACTAAAAAATGAGGGGGGGTTCAGGGGGATCTCCCCTTGACAAGGCTCGAACAGCCGAGTTTTTTTTATTTATTTCTTTATTTTACTGCACTGTGCAGAAACAGACTATATAAACACACTGCAAGTAGGGATGGACGCGAGACGACTTTTTGCGAGACGAGACGGAGATTTGCAGCTTTTTTCTGAGACGAGACAAACATTTTTAACATTATGATTTAGGGATTTTGCGAGACGAGACAAAGCTTTTCGGCTGTGTTGCGAGACGCCTATGTTTCGTCTCGTGTCCATCCCTAACTGCAAGTTTTTTTTTTTATGGTACAAGTATATTTACTGGTACAGCCAATTGTCGTCAAGAAAGGGTCTCTCGATCTGTGGCACGCGAGGTACGTTTCGATCGTCCGCCCTCTTGCGGGTCGTGAAGTCGAGCGATGGCAGCGGCTGCCGTTTTTTCAGCATGGGGCCCTCTATCCAACTGTTCTCGCATTATTCCATTTTTCAGCAGAGGTCAGTGCTGTTATAAAGAATCGTGACCCTTTTTGGACGGGAAAGGACGTGCTCAAAAGTAAAGGATTCTCGTGGAGCTCTGTCACCCGCCACTCTTTTGATAGAAATCCAATCTATTCTTCGGGACGGACAACCGTCGAAACGTCCGAGTTGGGTGTTCCCAGAGCGGGAACACTGCGCGTTAAAGGGTTCACTAAAGCTACAAGCAGGGGCGACTCTAGGGTTTGAGGTGCCCCGTGCGAGCGCAAAAAAGTACCCTCTTTGACACTTTTCCCAAGCTGTGGAGTTTGACATTTGCTTACCGTGTCGGGCCACCCCTGCTGTCTGGTGTGAAGAGACAGACAGACAGAAACCATAAATGCGTTTGTCTCATTGGGAACGTGTTAAAAAGTGCTTGGGGATGACCCAATAGTCACTCGTAAAATATTAAATACGAGCTCGTTCGAATGCCCGTAAATGAATTCCCACCCATAAGAAAAAAAAAAAATTATTTCTATAAAATCTCGACTTTTGAATTATTCAGCGCAGACAGCCGAAGTGAAGTGAAACGAATCACTGCGAGAAAAGGAGTTGCGGAAATAAAAAAAAGGAAATAAAAAAATAAATTCGAAGAAGAAAAAAAAAAAAGGACAGCTAGGAAAGGAGGGGGGGAGAAAATGGCTTTAATCACGTTAGCTGTTAAATTTCTCACACCGAGCTGTGAACGGAGAAAAGCGAATTACCCAGAAAAAGAAAATTAAAAAAAAAAAAGAAGGAAAGGAGAAAAAATATACGTCATAAATAAAAAAAAAAAAAAAATTCCATCTGATATAAAACGAAGCCTCCATAAAAGCGGCAGACGATGATTGACAGTTATGTTTGGGCGGCGTCGCCATGGCAACGGAAGCTGTTGCACGTCCTGCCAATGGGATCGACCGGGCGGGGCGGGGCCTGGTCACGCATTTTGTACCAAATATGTGTGTGAGAGCGGACGCGAAATGTATGAAAATTGTCTGTCTGTCTGTATGTGTGTATGTATGTACGTGCGAAGCCAAGGAGAAAAAGTTTTTTTTTTTTTTTCACTTCCAGTGTGCAATTCTATTCGAAGTGGGATCGGAGAAAAAGATTTTTTCTGGCACTTACTGTGTGAAAAAAAAAAAATAATAATATGTAGAGAAAAATGGAACACACACACAGAGGTGCTGGGTTGTTATTGAGAGGGAGGGCCCACACGCGCTGGGAATGGGCACTTTTTCTTCCCACTTGCGTGAGGTGTTGGTTTTAGAACGTGCCACGAATTTTTAGGAATATTAAATATCCAACACGAATGTTTTTTTTAATGTAGTATTCTTAAAAAAAAAAAATAAAAATCTACCGCTCATATATTAAAATTCGGAAATACAGTCGGACCTCGAATGAACGAATGGATGGGGACCCACAATTCCGTTTGTTCAATCGAAGCCATTCGTTCAATCATAAGCGTAAAGTTTTCAAAATTATTGGGGGGGCCGGGCCCCACAACCACATATATTCAAGTCAATGGCGTAGCCAAAGGGGGGTGTTAGGGGGGATCATAACCCCCCCCCATGAAAAATTTCTGGCTATGCCACTGATTCACGTACATATAACTTACTCATAGCTGCCAACTACTACGGAATATAATCAACCACTTTTTCTACATGATTTTTCAGTTAAAATACAGCAAAATTTTTGTGCTGCGCGCGCGAGCTGGTTACTATTTTGAAAAAAATAGTTAAAAATATATTGTTTACAAAAAGTGGTTAATTATATTCCGTAGTAGTTGGCAGCTATGACTTACTATATATAAGTGTCAATTATTGGAGTCGCTCGAGCTCTATGGGTCCATAGAATGCTACACCTATGTAAGGTAAGTATCCATGTTAGTATCTTCCTACCCTGTTATAAGTTAAAAATAGAAGCAAAGCAAAAAATCCAAAGGAGGAAAATAAAAAAAAACATTTTCGATGAGATAGTGCATTTTAGATATATCTGAACTTTTCTTCATTTCATACTTTACTTTGCATAATCTGATTTTAATTAACAGAGCTTGGAGCCTGGCGAGGGCAGCTTATAGTAACATTGTGTGTTACGTGGCGTCACAATGCATACTAAATTATGATTGAAATCAAAAGAAGAAAATTTTTAAAAGTACAAGTAAAGGTTTTTTTTAAAACGTTTGTAAATGTGTGAAATACTTTTTTTTATGTTAGTATAAATGAGTTTTCTGTATTGAGTGGTCAATTATTGGGTGGGCTCAGCCCCTATTCACAATTTATTGGGGGGGGGGCTCGAGCCCCACGGGCCCATATAACTCTACGCCTATGCGTTCAATCGAATATGAATTTTTGTAAAGAGTGTGGTAAAGAAATATCAATGAAAGATACCCTTGGTTATTGATATGAAAAAGAGAATGATGATTGTTTGCTGCGAGCTTAAAAATTATGAGTTATACATTAGGAGATCAACATCGGAATTATCTAAATTTCTGAATGTTACTTGTTCTTAAAACTTAATCAGGGGCGTAGATAGAAATTTTTCATTGGGGGGGGGTTTACGACTACTACAACTCATATATATGTATACGTGGGTGTGATAATGTAGTGAAGAATATACATTTTGGATGGCAAAAAATTCCTCATGGGGGGGGTTATGACCCCCCCCTAACCCCCCCCTTGGCTACGCCCGTGACTTAATACATACATACTCAGTAGCGGATTCAGGGAGAGGCTAGGGGCTTCAGCCCCCCCCCCCAAAGAGATTGCTAAAGGGTAACATTCTGCTTCATATGAACTTTGAGTATGTAAAGTGGTCTTTTTAATCACTTAGCCCCACCCAAAAGTTTTTACATTGGTTTAGACTAAAATTTTACTTTATTGTACATTTTCTTTGGGTGAAATAAGCTTTTTTCAAAATGTAGTGCCTCCCAAAACAGACTTTCTGGATCCGCCACAGTACATACTTATTGGCATTTTGGAAAGAACTCCTTGCTTTGTTTTTGTGGCTGTGTTTTGAAGGCACATAAAATTTCCAAAGTTCTTTGAATTTTTCCACACAAAATGAATATCGACAAAGTTTTAGTTTTATGTGCGGATTTTATTTCGACGATTGTTGTTCGTTAAATCAATAAAAATTTGTTCAATCAGAGCATTTTAGCACCCTTTTTGTCGGGATAGAAAAAAATATTCGTTCAATCGGAGAATTCGTTAAATCAAAGTACGTTAAATCGGGGTTCGACTGTGGTATCATGACAGTAAAAGTGATCCTGAAAAATATCCCACATTAAAGGGCCCTGTTAAGTTCTTTTATGATTTCCTATGCTCCTTCTCAGGGGCGTAGCCAGAAATTTTTCATGGGGGGGGTGTTATGACCCCCTAAACCCCCCTTGGCTACGTCCCTGCTCCCTCTCAAAAAAGTATTCGGTTTCATATTTAAAATATTTTTCTCCGTAAAAGTGAATCATGTTAACCTATATAACTTTTCAAATAAGCCAATATTCTGGCAGCAAAATAATTCTTACTTGTACATGAATGAAAACTGCCTGCGATAAACATTTCATCTTCGTCTACTTAAAATGGATTTTCGATTTCACATTCTGTTTCTTTCTTACCAAGGACTAGAATCCACTGCTGCCATTTAAGTTGCTAAATTACAAGATCAAACTATTTCGAAGTCATTTCTAGCGTTGATTGTCTCGGAAAATACATGAAAAAATGGAACATTTGTCACTTTAAGAATACCCAGATTTTAAATGCTGTTCGATTTTACATGCAGATACGTATTTATTATATATACGGATTCTGATTTCAAATGCAGATACGTATTATGCGTTTTATTTCTTTTACATGCGTGGCAACGTTTCCAGCGTTTCACCAGCAGCGTTGTCTAGTGTTCGAAAGGTTGGAACCGTTTCGGAAGCTTTAGCTAGGTACCTATTCTTAATAGTAATCCATGCTACTAAGGCTGTAACCACTGAGCTATGTTTTGGAACGAGAGTGATGACATCTGGTACCTATTTGGGCAACGCGGATGGAAACGGTTTTTCTGCCTTCGAATGCTTTATAAAGTACATCCAACTCGAGTAAGACGACCCAATGTCCCCAGTTTTCGGATACGGTCCCCAATTTTGGGATTTTCTTCAATTTGTTTTCAAAATATTAAACAAAAGTTAGGGACAAAATTTTAATTGTAATAATTATTTCCTCTTAATTTTCAAAAAAAAAAATTTAATGTTTTCCTCATTTTATAAATATTAATAATGCTTTAGTTGAATAAATAGAAGTTTATATGTAAAAAAAGTATGGAATTTATAAGATGTACCCAATTTTTGTTTCAGAATTGGGAACACAACTCGGATTTATCCCCAGTTTTTTGTAGGAAAGTCTGGTCACCTTAAATTTAAAAAAAAAAAAAAGAATTTTCAATTAGGAATGGTCAGAAGTGTGAACAAGCAGAATGCGCAGATCTATATCCGCGTTTGAGCGGTAGAAATTGTCCTGTTGATTGGTCAAAGGCAGGCGCGTAGCCAGGAAAAATTTTCGGGGGAGGGATATATCCCGATATCCCCCCCCCCTGGTTACGCCCCTGGTCAAAGGTGCAATGCTTTACCACTCAGAGTTCTACGATGTTTACGTGTGACGTCAGCTGCCCATTCCCAATTGATAAAACATAATAATAGGAACACACTGAAAAGTTTTCTTTATTTATCTACCGATTTTAAATCTCATGAGTACTATTACTGTTCGACACTAAAAGTAAACGTCATTATTTTCGCTCACATGTTGAAAAATGCGTAGGAAAATTTCCTAGTGATTGAGCGTTGCGGTTAAAAAGCAGAGCAGACGACGGATGGACTGGAGTTGTCACTCCAGTTCCATAATATAGCTCAGTGGTTACACCGAAATCTTACTGCATGCAGAATGAGGATGCATTCGTAAACGCCAAACGAGGTACATTCGTGGAATGAGATTCCATCTAGGCGTTCGTAAAGGAAACTGAGTGCATACAGTTTTTAAACTAGAGCGTTCGTATACAAAACTGAGTGCAATTTAGTTTCAAACGAAATTAACCGATCTCTCCTGAGGTTTCCTCAGTTGTTTAGAAGATACACTTGCTGCACGTTGTTGTTGTTTTCAAATGGCGTCCGTTGTTATGGAAAAGTATGTTGTTGTGAAACGTATTTTACGTTTTCTAAAGCTGCAAATATTATTTTTACTAGGAGGAATGCGTACATTAGAAAATGCTACGAAGGTACATAATTTTTCAAAGGTAATCATTTTCTTGGATTTTTCATTTTAGTCCATTCAAAAATGCATGTTTTAGTGTTGAGATTGAAGTGGATTTAATCCGTTATGAGCGAAATTTGAACTTCTCTTGCTAAATACTTATGAAAAAATGAAATTTCTAAATTTTCATTTGTGCACTTCAATTATGGACACTCTTTCTTTTAAAAATCCTGTTGATTTTGTATTGAGTATGTACTAAAAACTATCCTCAGCAAAACTAACGCATTCGCGAATTGTAAACAAACACGTCTCCTAGGCGACGAAACTCAATAAACTGAAGTTGTTCGTAAAGGCAAAAGAAACTGATTACCACTGACAGCACTCAACACACGCATTCCAGTTTCCTTACGAAAATTCGTGCAACGAGTTTGTCGTTTACGAATGCAGCCAATGAATCTATAGGGACACTTACGAAACTGTGCTTGTTGGATATGTTGTTGGTGATCTTGAGCTTGTGGAAGGAGACGACCTTCTGCATCCACTGTTCCCCCGTGGAGGGGGAGTCGGGGTGGATGTACATCCTCTTGGGCATCTCGGGGTCGGCCTTTCCCGCCACCACCCACCGGCTGTTGTGGAACTTGTAGCGGCAGTCGTCCGCGGCCACGATGTCCATCAGCAAGATGTACTTGGCCTTCTTGTCCAGTCCGCTCACTCGGACCTTGAAGGCGGGGAACATGCGCCTGCAGAAAGAATCGGAACATTAAAACAATGAATCACCATGACGGTCGGCATAAATATATACAAGGTAATTTGGTCTCGTTCATTTCTGTATTTACGGGTAATGTCTGTAAAGGAAAATTCTCCAGTGCGTTATTGGATTTAATCCTCTCGTCACCTAATTATTTAAAATCGGAGAAAAAAAAGTCTGTCTAGCATTGAATGCATCTGAAATACTATTATAAATCATGCAAAAATATTTTTTTCTAATATTAATTTCTGCATTTTCGAAGCGTTTTATTATGCTAAAATTAATTTAAAAGGATGCACGTATTAGGTAAATGTTGAGGAATATAAAAAAAAATCTATACTTACCCTAAAAAGAAAAAAAAAACGGTAAAAAAAGCGTCAATAGCGTTTTTTTCCTGAAACAATGCAGCGAAAACTGTAAAAAATGATCTAAATGGACAACTAGTACTGCAATCTAGGCACTATTTATGCATCTAGTGAAGAGCCTCGTATACTTTCTACATGAATGAATGATATGGATATCACTGAAAGAAAAAATACTAAATTCAATTCTTTTCTCGCTCAATATTGCAATTTGATGTAGGAGCCTCCTATGAGGTTCAGGGTGACGAGAGAGTTAATCTATTTATTTTTTCTTCATCGAAGGATAACAAAATCCATTGCTTTTTTCCGAAATTTGTTAACTAAAATATCAGACGATATCGTTCCAATATACGTATAATTTACAACTGTGGTAGAAAGGGAAAACAGTTCTAACTTGGAAGCAAGACTTGTTCCCAGTATGTTTTACCGGGGTTTGGGTAAGACAGCTGTACAGTTTGTCAATTATATAAACCAAATGCTGGAACCCTAAATCAGAAATGTATTTGCTGGAACGTTTCAGAATCTCAGCTCTCTAGATCCAGTTTCTAAATTTTAGATTACACTCTCAGAAAATGGGGGGGGGGGGGTTCTGTCCCAGTAGAAACATTCCTAGATCTAGTTTAAGATTTCAGACTACGCATTCTAAATCTAGTTTGTAAGATTTCATGCTGCAGAATCTATATTTTAGCTTATAAGATTTTATATTACAGTTTCTAGATATTTTAGAATCTTATACCGACATAACAACTATTACTACCAACTGCAAACTAGGTCTAGGTTCTGAAACGTCGCAACAAGTGCATTTTTGATTTAGGGTTCCAGCATTTGGTTATAAGGGCGTGCCACAATTCCCTCCCGGGTTTGGAAGGCTTATAAAAGAATAAATATTACCAACACAGCAACTTTATTGGATAAAGAAATCTTGCAAGCTTTGTTTTACAAATGATCAATATGTGAACCTTTCGTGAAGTGGCAGATATCAAGTCTAAAGTCAAATTCTTCCCTCCCCACACTCGCTTTCACAGTGTGAAATTGCTGTATTGGTAAAACTTATTTTTTTATAAGCCTTCCAAGCCCGGGAGGGAATTGATGACACAACCTGTATAATTGACAAACTGTACCAGCAGGCTACCATAACAAGCACTTTCCAATATGATCTGTGACGAATCGAATAGGTTACAGCAAATAAAACACTAAAGAACACACTAAAAGTATGTGGTGTTGTAAGGTTAAAATTAAATCTCTAAACAAAAAAGCCTTCAATAAAACAGGCAAAAAATTAAGCCAAAAAACCAGATTAAGAAAACGAAATAATATATTATTAGTAGTAAAACAAGACGAAGAGATAAGCAGTTCTTTCACTGTAATAAAAGTGTTATAATAAACGAATAACTTCTAGGAGCACTGTTTTATTAGAGGATAAGAAGTGGGAAGTTCGTAAAATAACTGCCACAATTCCTTAAGATAATTATTTCCCCCCCATTACCCTCCGAATTAGAACACGCTCACAAAGGTAGCCTCTGTGTAAACCTGCGGTTCCCAAAGCGCGAATCTCACGAGTGGAGCGTCAGTCTTACGTAGAATGGCACCTACGGTTTCTTTGGACGGTGTCATCTGTAGACATCCTAAAAATGATAGGAGAGCGCAAAAACAGGTGCTTGTCTTTTGTTCTGCAGGATGCATAGCATGCGATGGGATAACGATCTGAGGATGCTGTTAGAAGTATGCTGCATAAGAATTGAAACAGCTGTCCGGCTAAGGACGGTTGGGTCGTTAAAAACGGAAATCGCCTTTTCCTGAGAAAGGCGACGAATGGTTGTTTTTCTGTCTGAGCCATTTTCGGGATGGTGAGTTGTGTGTTCTAATAAGACATCGGAACGATTACAATTGGCTGTAATCGTATTCAAAACTTCAAACTTGCAAATTTTACCAGTTCGAATCTTCTATGTCAGCCATTTTCGGGAAAGTATGTTCTAATAGGCCATTGGAACCAGTGCTTGCTCTGGTCTTAAAAATCAACGAGTCAGGCTAGCTCACTATCCCTCACTCACTATCACTAGCTCACTAGTGTCTACACTTTTACGCGGTGGGCCGTAGTCACTTTTCAGTTTGATTCATGTTTTAAGCAGAGTGATTGGATATGGCTAACGGAAACAAGGACTATCCCTTCAGATGATTTTCAAATACCAGGATTCACTTAGGTCGAACGGATAGACAGTGGTTTCCAAAACAGAAAGCCATCTGGAGTTAGGATTTTTATGAAAGAAAACTGAATGAAACGCTTTACTCGTGCCTACACGAGCCAGCTCACGGGTGTTCCAAGGGTCGTTGCGCATATTTAAGATAAAGGTGAGATTGGCAGTGACCTACGCTAGTCCTCGAATTTCTGATGAAGATCCATGAGACGCTCTATTCGAAACGTTGCCGAAGGAGGAGGATTGTAAGACTGTTTGAGTAAGAGATTTTAACGAAGAATTCAATTCCGATCCAGGATCCGATTTCATAACTGAAATGGATACTTTAGATTTTCCATCACGCAATCACCCAAAACATTTCACCACTGGAGGCCAAACAACCATGGATGCCATTTTCAGCCACAAAAGGATGCGAACAGGAGTCTATAGGAGCACTGACAGTGATCCTTTTCCTCTATAGGGCAGAATGGATTGAATAATTTTTAAAAAGAACTGAAATTCTTCCAGCCGAGTGCATCAATAAAATCTAAAAGAATTAGACTTTTTTTCTTTTATTTATTATTTATTTATTTTCTCTTGTATTTAACGATTTTACTCCTCAATATTGAGGTGAAAGCTAGCAAGAGGATATGCACATGTGTCTGTGTTTAAAAACATTCAAATCTTCGAATCCTGAAGATGGGTACACTTCAAGCAAGTAGTGTCATTGTGCCTCGTATATAACAGATGCACAGCATTGCAGATTAAACAACCAGGAAAAGTCAAAATGTGTGAAATAGGGCACTTTTCATACCTTTCACTGGGTACAACTTGCGAGTGTTATCTTGTATGCGTTACAATATGGACAATTTTCATTAATTTTGTATTCGTACAATTGGTCCGAAATTTCGCGAATCAAAATTTGCTCGCAGTTTCAAAAAATGAGAGTCCATTATTTAAAAAAAATATGAATTTACGTGTAAAACGCGATTTTTTAAAAAGCGAGTCGTGTGTTTCTTTTAGATGGCATTCACGGGAAGACTATACAATCGCTTGCAAAAACGGCAACTTGCGAATTTCAGGAGTACTGCAATAGGAATTTAAATTATTCCTCATATTTTTTCAACATCTTCGATATCATTTATAGTGTTGCTATAGTAGGGGATTGGTCGCAGAATTTCGCAATTTTTCATTGTGTTTGGAAGATAAGTTTTCTACTTTCAGATAAGTGATTTTTGATTTAGGGATTTCTTAGATCAACTTACGGGTATACGTTCCTAAGTAAAAGGAAACTTTTAAGAACCAGTCAGTGGTACTTAAACGAAAAAGATAAAGTGATGAGCCTGTTAGGATCATTGTATTAGATATATATCAGTAAAGGATCATAAGATACACTACTGGCCAAAAGTATTGCAAGTTTCAGATATCTAACCCTTTTCAAGAATAAGCCCCCTTTCCCCAGTCAAAATTAAAAATCAATATAATGGATATTTTTTGATGCCAACATGTTAAATGAATGACTTCAAAGACAAGATAGCATTCAGTTAAAGAACAAAAATAATTATTGAATGGATTGAAAAATAGCATAAAAATATATAGCTTATTATAGAAATCATAATCTATTTTGGCTTGCCGGAATAAAATGAAATAAAGAATTTATTTCAAATTATTCCGCAAAAAGAGGATAATAAATAAATGCAATTAATCTAAAGATCATTTCTCTACTAGCAATTTAGCTCGGGCTACCACCGGCCACACAGCCAGCCTGTGACGGCCCGAGCTAGTATTGTTGTTAGTTGCTGAGCAGCCTTGACTTTAATCACAACAGCCAGTCTTTTAGATATGGAATCCACAATGTTTTCCAACACTTCCTTCGGTGTTTCAGGGTGATTCGGGGTGTTCAGGGGATTTCTCAAACTTGCAATACTTTTGGCCAGTAGTGTATCTCTTATTTTTTCGGGAGGCCAAGCTTTGCGCCTGCGCAGTGAGACATCCTAGAAAGAATAATCGTGAAGGAAAATTACGATGGGAGCGAGCAGGTTAACGATGCATTAAGCAGTAGCGTTCTTATAAGTGCTTTATAATCCATGCGCTCCACGTGATTCTACGTCTTTCTTTATGACAGTTGGAATCCATCTTGGCGGTGTGACAGACCTGACTTGCTTATTTTGGCTCTCTCACAACGCCATTCAGTAGCTTGCACGAATCGTTAAAAGGCTGCCGTCACGTGACCGTCCGCCATTTCTTTTTTTTTTTTTTCCCCTTCTTCCGAGGAGAGGAAGCTCGTTTGCAGCGTGACAAATATCCCGTCGTCCCCCTTGACATTTCGGTCGTAATCGCGACGGACGGATCGCGGCACGACTCCGGCTCGAAAAGTAGGTCCCCCGCTTAAAAGGTGCCGGCGCGCGGGAAGGTTTTGATGAGTGGCCGGTTACGCGCGTCCGACACACACAGACCGAACTTGTCGTTCCGTCGTTTCTGTACGACAGAGGTGCACAACTCAACTCTGCGACGTTGTGTGTTGGTTTCATTTTCACTTGAGGCTTTGTGGCGTTGGGAAGGAAAGACGTATGTAGAGGGAGGAAGGGGAGATCAGAGACCTGTCAGGGCGCTTAATATAAAAAATATATTTGAGACGTCAGATATTTCAAGTAAAGTTCCTGAGTTAAGGCGGGTAATATGGTTTATTGAACATTACATTTAAGTTACAATTTAGAATGAGAAGAGGGGAGGGGAGACGGGTACAAAAATCAGCGTGGACTCATTAAGCAGTTCCAGTGGCAGAAGTCTCTCGATTTTCGATGTGCGGGTGTATTTACGCTCATCATACCACGTGGGCTGGTATGACATAACTCCGCCTCTCTCTTATCTCTGATCGAACCACACACACTTATGAACATGACCTGCATCCGGGGCTACAAAGGCGTGGGGACACGTGTACACTCTAAAGAACTCGGAATCGACGGCCTGATGTCTGACAAATAACAAAATAAATGAAACATAGCTCCAGAGCGCGCGTGGCAAGTATGACAGGAAAGCAAAACTTACAGTGAAAGTACCGCTTGAACAATACCCAAACTAGTAAAACCCAAATTACCTTTTTATACATTACATATATATGACGTCCCCCCTCCCCCCTCAAGCGTGTACAAATTTTAATTGTGCTTTTTTTTTTTTTTTTACTTAGCTAAAAAACGTCAGGTTTCCCAGTATATAAGTGGACTTAGCCTAAAAGACCCTCGGGTAAACTTATCGCTAAACGTGGTTAACAAAATTAAACACATTGAATAAAGCAGCGAGTTCTCGACCTTTTAACGTCGCCCCCTCCAACAAAGGCTAACATACGGTGGCGCCCCTCCCCCCCTCACATTTCATTCAGCATGCATTCAGTGTTTTAATCTTTAACAATGAAAATTCAGTCGAATTTTGTACAAAATAATGTTATCAGTCAAGTTTGAATGAACATTTTAAGCGAAAATGGATGTATTTTTGAGTAAAAATGAGAATAAATATGATTTTTTTTAAAAAATGCATCACTACTGGCTCTTGGTTTTTTCTCGCGCCCCCCCAGCAAACGTTCTGCGCCCCCGTTGAGGGTCGCGCCCCACAGGTTGAGAAACGCTGGAATAATGGCTAATTCTCGTTTAAATACATTTTCTACTTATTTTATTTCAAGTATTTACTTGCCATTGAATAATTTTTAACATTATACATTTAAAATTTATATAAATGTTACTTAATTTTTTTTAAACGTCTTAGCCTTTGTTGGGGGGCGTAAGCGTCCATCTTTATGCCTCCTCGAACTTAAAAAAACAAGTTCACAATTCCAAAAGTCGTCATTAAAAATGGGCCGTCATTTCTTTGGAGAAATATTGCAAAATTCCGCACGTTTTAGGATTTTTTCACCGGAATGGTTCGTAATTTTACGTATAAATTTACCACCAGTTTCACACACTGCATACTACAGTTTCTAAAAACAACAGTCCCGGTTTGAGTCCCAAAAGTTGCAAAGATTTCTCCAGAGGAACACCCTAGAAGTCTTTTTGATGTGCAGTTTATCTCTATGTACGTACATTCTTAAAAGCAGCGGTTCTCAACCTTTTAATGTCGCGTCCCCCCAACAAAGGCTAACTTACGGTGGCGTCCCCCCCCCTCACATTTTTCAGCATACATTCAGTATTTTTTAATATTTAACAATGAACATCGAGTCGAATTTTCTACAAAATAATGTTATCAGTAAAGATTGAATGAACATTTTAGCGAAAATGGATATATTTTTGAACAAAAAATAAGAATAAATAAGATGATTTTTTAAAAAAACATGCACCACTACTTTCTCTTTGGTTTTTCTCGCCCCAACCCCCTCCTGCAAACTCTCTGCGCCTCACAGGTTAAGAAACGCCGCTTAAAAGAATAAGTTATTTTTAGACACAAAGGGGTGCAATTAGTCAACGCAATGTGCCCAACCTGACGATGAGCGTTAAAATGTCAAAGATTCACTGCTGCATTTTTTAAAATGACATTTATAACTTCTTCCTTAAAGAGAAAATAATAATAATAAAACTTGGTATGCAAGCTCAAAGGACAGGAAGTGGCTCACTACATCTTCTCTACAGTAGACAGTTAATTATGGTATTAACCTAGAATCAATTTTTTGTAATTTCGCATTAGCCCTGTTTGCAATAAACTGCAATCTTCTTTTGCAGTATTTTAGAGTTTTCCTTAATGTGTGAAATACTTCGCATATCCGTCAGCCAGTCTATTTTAATTCAAATTAATCCACCAATCTCTCCTCTACCTCTCAGTACGAAAACGTCCCCCGTCCCCAGAGCATGATTATGACCAATGGGGGCCCCGAGCATTGATGAATTTGGGCCCCCCCCCATCAGAAATTTGTTTTCATAAAATTTTGATATAAAAAATATATTTCAGAACAATGTTTGAAATGGGGGGGGGGGGGGCTTTCGAGCCAGGGGCCCTGGGCAAAGTCCCGATTGGCCCATGCGATAATAAGGCTCTGCCCGTCCCCCTCAAAAAAAAAAAAAAAAAAAAAAAAAAAATACCTGTGTACCAAATTAACTGCTAGGCAAGATTTACGCCAATTCGTACATTATTCAAATAAGTATCTGAACCAAGAATAAGATATTTCAACGTCATTCGTGTTTTGTAGTACAGGTGGGACGTAAGTAATCAAATTAACCCCCCCCCCTCTCACACACAAATTTCTGCCGTAGAAGGGGGGAGAGGTGGGTTGTTTTGCGTTTCAGCTACTTGCAAAAACGTCCCTGAAGGATACGGAATCATACAGGAATGTATAGGGTTATTGGATAATTTGAAATGCTGTTCAGAAGTGATTGTTTCTTGAAAAAACAGCATTCAAGATATACTTTTCGCTGTGTACTTGCTTTGCAGCGATAAGTAACGGAATGGATTGACTATTTGCGACAGAAAAGGTTTCACAATAGACGTTAATAAGACATTTTATCATTCTTTGAGTGTAATCAGACTCACGCGAAAACTGTTTCCCCGTGCAACGAAAATGCCTATAAGGAAATTTCTTTGACACGTGGATTGAAAACCATCCTTCAAACACGAAACGAGGCGCACGCGTCTGTGCGTGTCCCTCCAAACGGGTGACACTTAGAACTGACCATTAGATGACCATTAGCCGGCCTCGCGTTCCGTCATTTAAATCTATTAAATTCACCTGATCCACTTTAGAAAAAGGTAGTACTGGTATTTAGTGCGACAGAGTTTTTTTTTTTTTTGTGTAAGTTTAGAGCATGGGCGTCACTGACTGTAATGGCAAAGCCGTACCCAGTGGAGGTGGGTCGAGGGAGTCCTTTTTCGCCCCCCCTCAAAGAAAAGTTCGATTTTTAATCAGCAAAATTATAATGATAAAGTCCATGGAAAAATTCTGTCTCTTCCACTGTTCCACTTCCCGTTTTTTTTTTTTTTTTTTCCCCTCTAGGTATGGCCTTGAGAAATAGTTATTCGGATATCCCCCTCCCCCCCTCTCGGGGGTATTTTTATAAATCTGACTTCAATCTGTTCTCTTCCCTCTGCAAAGATGCTGTGTAGGTTTTTTTTTAACTGGTGAATTATCCGCAGTTCTGCTCATATCAGCAGATGACCGAGAAAAAAATAAATAATTTTACTGCATGAAAAAAGAAAAACAAAACACACAAAATGAAATAGTACTTTACACTTGAATTTGAAAATCCCATGCATTCAAACTGAGAGTTAGCTCCAAGAAAAAGAGCCAGCTTCAACTATTCAAGTTTGCAGAAAACTGTCAAAAATGTCTGAGAATTCTACATTATAACTTTATAGAAGAGTTTTCTTTATAAACGGGTTCGCTATAACTGAGCTCAGTCGTTATTGTATTGCCCTATTTAACTAAAATTCTCTATATGAGCCACTGTGAGAGTGCAGCTGGTGATAATTATTATTTTCAAATCCCTGACGTTCTGAGTCATTTTAAAACGTCAGCTTTAATTTGTATTTTGAGAGCTTTAAAATTTCTACTTTTCTGGCAAAAACTTGCAAAAAGGACTTGAAAACAAGCCCTGGCAGAAGCATGCAAGCAGTGTCTAGAAAAAAAACTTAATCACGAATAAATAATAAAATTTAATAATTAATATTGGATCATCGTTAACGATTGCTGATCGCGATTTACGGTAACGACTGACGATTAATCACTTTCTAAAAATTTTAACTTGTCAGTCTTTGGTTACGATTCGATATTGAATCATTGTTAACAAGTGATGATGAACAAAAACACGATTAATGATTCATTACTGACAATTTTCAATCGTCAAGTGTAATTAAATATTGATTCTTAGTTTTTAATCGTTAACTGGGATTGTCTTCTTTTTTTCCAACACTACTTGCTGTGCAGCCCGTGTCCAATCCAGGGTGCGAAATGAACATTTTCTCCAGAGAGGGACATTTGAAAAGAAAAAAAAAAGAAGGGAAGGCGTAAAATGCTCCACTCACGTAATATATTAAGTATTGCATGACAAATGCAGTCGCCAACATGTCTGGGAAGGGACTTAAATTCAAACAAAAGTCGACCCGCCGATTTTCTGTGCACATATATTCCTGCCTTGTCGATTCTACGTCTACCCTCAAATTCGGCTCGCGGCGGAACAGCGCTTGTTTGTTCATTTCGCAGTCTTAATTTGTCGCAGAATGAAAAGTGGCATCAGGCATGTATATATCGATTTCAAAGGGAGGTTTCTAACTTGCTCCTTTGTCTAGTAAATAAAAGAATTTCTATTTACAATACTTAAAATCGTTAGGTACTGTTGAATTTGTAAGGACAAACTAATTTTAACATTTCTTCACCAGGGGATAAATAGTATCCCTGGCAGGGATCCATTAATATTTCTCTAGCCAGGGATATTACATTCTTCAGCCAGGGACAATCCCCGGCATCCCCCCCCCCCGTCAATTCGCACACTGGTCCGATCGAACATCCAAAAAAAAAAAAAAAAATGGCGAATATTTTTTATTCGACGCAAACAAAGACCGCTTTTACAACCCCCCCCCTCCCATCCCCGGACACTCCGGAAATCTGAAACAGTGCACTCTTGTCACACACTCCCGCCAATTGCCAAGGGGAAGATTACAGGGTGGGCAGTGAAATCTCCCAGAAACCATCGCGTGATAAACCACCTATTCTAACGGATAGACCGCTGCGAATTTTCACATGTATATGCATCGATTGTTTTTTTTTTTTTTTTCTCCCAATACCATTTATTTCTCCTCTCTCCTTTTCTCCGATTTTTCTCCCTTCCAGGTGATGCGACGTGTTCACTCAGCTGTCACAAACATTTCACGCCACTTTCAGAATCGGAGAGTCGTGATTGGTCGGCCGACCCGTGACGTGTTATCATTGGACGCCTTATAACAAAATGAGAAAAAAAGGGGATGGGGGGGGGCTCGAATAGCATGCAATGTGGAATCCACACGCATGCGCTGCTGGCATGGAGGGGGGGGGGGGGAGGGCAGGAAATCGCACCGTGTTTGCTATATGTGTGATGGGAATCATTATTGGAGACATCCCCCCCCCTCCCCCTGCAAAAACTTTTATTCCAACTCCACCCTTAATACATTAGGCTAATTTTCGAACAGAGGAGATGTACTTACCCACTTCCATTTGGACTGGGGGGAACGTTTATGCTTATAGGCAGGGGGGGGTGGCAGATATTACTCCTGAAATAGGGTAATAGAGGGTAAAGGCCACCCCCCCCCCTTACGGTCTCTACTTTTATAATCTGTGCCTGCCAAAACCAAAAAAAAAGCAATTTCTGTACTTTGGATGAAGAGAAAATTATTCGGGGTTGTTAATTTTGAGAAATGACTGGACTTACTCGCTTAAGGCTTTTCCACTTGAAAGACGTGCCACTTTTTGGATCTGACAGCTTTTTAAAAAAATCTGAAGTGACTCCACTCGACTTTCCAAACACTTACGTTTAAGATCATTTCCAAGCATTTAAATAAATTTGAATCGATGAATCATTCAGCAAAAATTCTTTGCTTTTTTTTTTTTTTTCAATTTGAGCTCAATCGAATGTTCCGTTTAAACTCTAGCGCATACTTTCAACAATGTCTCCCCATAGGCCATCCTGTAAAATCAGGAATCTGGGTCGTAGCCCTGTAGAAAAACTATAAGTCTTATACACACCCAAATCAATACCGGTCTTACGACGGTGGTTTATAACCTTTATAGCCAATTGGAGCTCCATCCAATGCCCCGTTGAGGAGCTATCGTGTTCACTCCCATACACACAAACACGCACACACACATACATACATTCATCTCGTAAAAATAGCATCCATGAATTCGGAAGACCTCCAACCGTGTCCATACGCCAAAATCTCGAAGTCGAATTTTTTCAGGATGACAATGCTTTCCTTACAGTGTACATGTTCGGAAAGTAAAATACCTGTCTCGTCTTGGCCACAAAAGCTGTCAATCTCTGCCTTGTCCCGTCTCGCGGTAAAGCTGTAAACCTCCCACTCTCAATCTTACCATAGGCGCACCCACGGAGGGGGCTATGGGGGCTGAAGCCCCCCCTAAAGGTGGGAAATTAGAAGTGAAAAGTATTGAAAATTGTCACTAATGAGTTAATTTGAAGACAATTTTTAAAAGAAAACATTTATTTCTAAAGTACATTTTACCAAAAAAAAAAAAGATGTTAGTTTTTAAATAAAAACTTAGTTACAGCATGAAACACGGTTACAACATCACTAAAAAGATCCTATAATTATTGGATTCTAAAATGAGTTACATTGCTCGTGGGGGTTGTGTTCTACGGGCAAGTCGACTGGCACAGAATATTTTGACGTTATAAGAGAGTTATAACTATAACTGAGGTCACTATAACCGAGTTCAGCAGTATTTGTAGCCCAGCCCCCCCTAAACTAAAATCCTGGGTGCGCCACTGAATCTTACTATCACATGTCTAGCACATACAAGACCCAAGATACTCTCCAAGCTCCAATCTGTCTCCTCCACTCCTCAGAGTGTAATCACAGAAGTGCATCTCAAGATAATCTCCGACCCCTAGCAACCCGATGGGAGGGCCGCCGACAACTCAACTCCGATCGTCCGCAACAGCAGCGGTAGCAGCCAAACTCGCAGAAATTTCGTTTATGTTCATTTATTTGGCATTGGTGTCATAAACAGACGAGAAAATCGCCCCCCATATGTATAATGCGGAGGCGGGAGTGGACACAGAGGAATGGGAATCGATCGAACGGATAGTGGTCATCGGTTTCCATGGCGACCTCGTATTGAGAGGAAGGGGGGGATGGATCGGGGATGCTATTTGCGGTGGGGGTGGTGGTCTACGGTTGGTTTGTTTCGATTCCAAATAGTATGCGGACGCAAAAAGATATTTTTTCGAGATGGGGACATTGACTTGTATCCACTGGATGGTTTGGTCATTTAAAGTCCAGCGCTGACTCGAGTGCGATTGCCATACCCTGGAGGGCATGAGGGGAGTTTTTTTAAGGGTCAGTTTGCACGTACAGGCTTTGTAAACCTCCCATAATGGGGGCAAACAGTCCAGGATCGACAAAATTTATAGGATTTTAATGACCAGTCGGGATTCGCCAGTGAAACCACAGAAGCAGGGCCTCCGAGAAAAATTTTATAAGGCGGGGCGAAAATCGCCTGCCCTAAAGCACAAAAGTTTCGAAAAAATAAAGGGACGGAAGGTTTTTTTTTGTAAAACTGCTCTTTTTAATGATTTTCATATAAAATGCTAAAAGGAAAGAGAGTGGGAGGGAAGTTTTTCTGATATGTAATGGTACTTTTAATTCATGTTCGAAGGTTGAAAAAAATACTAATATTTAAATTATAGAATTAACATTTCTGCCATCTAAATCATTCTAGAATTATGTATTCAAAAATCAGTCTATTAAAAAAAAAAAAGATTTTAATTACTGATTTAGTAATGATATTCATAACACCTTCTGAAAAATTCACGGAAGCACTTCAGCTGAACACGGGCCCACAAACTCGCACGGGGCCAGGGGCGGCGCCCCGTCTGCACCCCCCCCTCTCGTGGGGCCTGCACAAAAGCACGCTAAACATACAATGGGGACACATTTCTCTTCAATCAGTCTTGAAGATACGAAAAAATACATTGAGTTATTGTTTTTTTTAATCACTTAGGGTGATATCCGTATCCCATTTAATTTGTCTTTCCCGAAATAGGAAAGATATTTTGCGCCGAATATTTCAAACATTCGACTGAAATTTGCAAAAACAGGTTTTGCAAAACATCCATTCAATACTTAGTAAGTATCAGCATGAAAAAAAATATCCCAACTTCAGAAGAGGCACACACACGATGTATCGTGTCCATAGCTGAACGTGGATGAAAAACTAACACAACAGGCACGACCGTGTTCAGCAGTGGCCTGGTCACTAAGCTCTCCGTTCCCGTAAGAACACAGAAAGTGAATAGCCGCCGACCTTGGTCAGCACTCGATTGAGAGACCACCTCTCTCAGCTGGGACGTCTGTAGCTTTTTGAGGCTGTTGTTTTTGGAAATCATGTAACTTTTGAACAGCTTTTTAAAGAATTGAATTGCGACAGTCTCGGAATAATTCAGAATGCCTCTTGACAAGTTGTACTGTGAAGTGTTACAAACAACGAGCCTATAGGAGTGACGAAATACTCGCTGGGGGAAATGTCAAACATACGGAATTTGGCAAGATTTCCTCAAATAAGTCACTTTTCGTCCCTTTTTGCTTCGGCCTTTTGCCTGAAACATACAGCTTGACTGTTAGTATGAATCCGTATACTGTTATAAATAAAAGTTCAACATTTCACCGAGTAACTGGTGAAATCAGAGAGTCACAAGCTACCCGTCGAATAACGACATTGGATAGCAATGGTTATGTACCGTCACTAAAAAAAGTGCAGTAACTGCTCATAACTCATACTCGGACCGCGGATTATATGCAATCGCATATTTGCATATGCAATTGCATATTTCAGGTGTTTTTGATGATTTTGCATAAAATGATGCACTTTCTCTGTTGGATGCATATTTCAATCTCCTTAGCTTTGAATTTGTAACTTTTTTTTAACCTTCCTTTTAGTATTTTTTTCTTTAACTCTAAGTCCCACGCTTTGAAAAATTTATACAACCTCAGGTTGCCAGCAAAATAGCATGCACGCTTTCAATTTCTTTCGTGTGTATTTGCAACAATTTAAATTAAGTCAGCCTATATATTAAAATTTCAGAAATGGCTAGAATGAAATCAAGCATGCCAATCCTGATAAGACGTGGATTTCGGATTATGGACAAGACCTAACTCCATAAAATATGTAGTTAATGCTTTGGACCAGACTTCGTACGATTACACGATCATCTGTAATCGATTACAAGAAATGAAATAGATTACGATTACGATTACTATCAATTTCCATAAATATTATGGCTAGTGAATGTTAATTTAGTAAAATAACTGTAATCTTGAAGTTAAAGATATCAAATATCAAAAGAATTCTATAATAATGCAATTTTATCATAGCATTTTTGTAAAATTTGTAAAATATTATTTTAGTCATCGATTACAGTCGATTGTAATCGGCACGAAGTCTGCTTTGGACAGCGTCAATTCTTCTTCTTTTTTCATTGCGGAAGAAATGCTTAGCAATATGTCCATCCGAAAAGGTCTGTCGATAATCGGAGAAACACATTTTTCCTTCTTAGCATCCAGACATCACAAAATTAGAATATCAAAATCTGCTTCTGATTGATGTAATGAGTCCAGTTGTAAAAGTACAGGAATGCGTTGGTAAGATTCCAGAGTCATTAGGAGAAGAAATCAGTGAGAAACTGAATTTTATTTTAAATAAAAATTCAGGATTTTTGGCAGTGAATAAATTAAATAATTTTATTAATGGTGAGGAGAGTGAATTACCGGAAAAAGTAGAACCATGCAAAGCGAAATATCGTAAATACTGTCCAGTGACATTCGTTGATGTTGAAAGAGCATTTTCAGTATATAAAATGATTTTAGATGATAAAAGATAAAGCCTTGTTATTGAAAATTTAGAAAAACACTTAGCTGTGTATTGCAACAAAAATGACTGAAAGTAGTTTTAATTCATATTTCATATCACTAAGATTATGAATAAAAATTTCTCATTCTGTCTTTCATGATATTTTGAAGTTTCAAAGAGAAAAAAATGTGTCATAATTGCAAGGTAAGATAGAAAATATTTTTACAAGTAAATACATTTTTATTGTCTGTTAATAAGTAAATATTTTTTCAGTTATTTGGGGCTTATTTTTAGATTTTTTAGTGCATATTTTTAGATTTTTTGATGCATATTTTGTCACTTTTTAAGTGCATATAATCCGCGGTCTACTCATACTGTATCAAAATTCCGCCTAATAGAAGATTATCCTTTATTTATTACTTTGCGCGTTAAAGGGTTATTCACTATTTTATCAGTGTTCCCGCTCTGGGAACACCCACGTTTTGACTGTTGCCAGTCACGAAGAATAGATTGGATTTCTATAAAAAGAGTGGCGGGTGACAGAGCTCCACCGAGAATCCTTTACTTTTGAGCACGTCCTTTCCCGTCAAAGAAATGGTCAGGATTCTTTTTTAACAGCACTGACATCTGCTCTGCATATTGTCAAGTTCTTTTTTTTTAAATAGAAGAATTACAGAATTAACTAGCACTAGAGTTTTATTTTTTAAACTAGAAACTTAAAAAACAAAATGTATTTGAATTCCCCCATATAGTCTACGCAAATTGGGTGAACGCTATCTTAGCTGCATAATTTTGCTGGATTGAACGAAATTTTGGACAAATAAACAAAATATTTCGTTGAATTAAGTGGTTTTATTGGGTTGTAATAGCTCTAAGAAAATGTTTGTTCAATAATTAAAATATTCTTTCTAGTGAGTATATTCTACACTAGAATATTAATAATATATTGTGGGAGATGTGACAATGGGCCCTAGAAAAAACAAACGTGCTCTTCAGAAAATGTGGGGAATCTCTTTGTGCCAGTACGTTTTTCGAAAACTTTTTGCATCCAATAAATTTCGTTTTACTGGCAACGGACCGTTCTATATGAATGCTTCACGCAGAGGAAATGATTTTATCTATGAAAGTTAAGCTAAACTTTTTCATCTCCGAGAGAGCTATTTCAAAAGAGTGGAAATCGCAATGTTCCTTTCAAAGCTGATAACCGTGACACGAGAATGACGTCAATATCACTTGCGATATGCAAGTTTGTCCACTCAAATGGGGTAACTTCTTTTAACTCTCGGACTAAGAAAAGGACGAAGTATGGCTCAAAAATTACGGTACAGGTAGACTGCCGGACTTTTAAAGTAGTGAAAATTGTTTTCTATATTTTTTAGATATAACAATGAAAATTTACACGCTTAAACCAAACGAGCGAAATTCGATCCGTCTGAGCGATTTTGGGCCCAGTTTTCAAAAGAGGCGCTTCTCCTTTAGGAGCGTTTTTCGATCACGAGCGGAGCGAAATATAACAATAAGCCAGGAGGAGAATTCTAAGGAAAAAGAGGAAGCGAGGAGGGAATTCTCAGAAAAAAAAGAGTACTTAAAAGGCACTTTTGCAGAAATACCGGTAGGTTTCCATGGAAACGGATCGCTACGCAATGTATCGTTTTTTTCGCTCTTTGGGTTTAAGCGTGTACGTTTTTCAAAGGAGAGAAACGTGGGAAAAACGTATAAATGAAATCCTCAAAAGTATGTATATTTCCGTAATAACCAACATTAAAAAGCCACATTACTATTAAAATACTGCATCTTATATGACTGCATGAAAATAAAATACACAATAGGTATGTAATACTAAGTTTTATTCTGAGTTTAATGTACAGCTAGTACTTATATACATGTTCATTCCGCATGTACATATATATACCGCATGTACCGCATATTTCGTAATTTTCGGCTGTACGTCTGTGTGGGAACGCACAGAAAAAGTTCAATGTACATAGTTAAAAATGCCTGTTTAACATCATCATTTAAATCGACGTTTATTAGATATTCTTGCATAAAAGAAAAGCCTGTCGAAGCTTGTTGAAATTTGAATCACACACTTTCTCTTCACTTCACATTCCCAAAGAAAACGTATAAATGAAGTTCTCGATTTCAGAGAAACGTACGAATGAAATTATTTAACACTAAAACCCTATGTAATTCGGCGGGACCATTCAGAAAAACGTATAAATGACAAAAACTAATAAACGAGAAACGTATAAAGGGTGCTTCACTGTATAATTTAAAAAAAACTCGGCTGTTCTGACCTGAACCCCCTGAACCCATTAATTTTTTAGTTTCATGATTGCCGTATTAAAACGATATTAATGGACTATGTTATTTTATCTCTCATATTTCGTGTATTTCGGTGGGTCACCCATGTTGAAATTTTTAGGATCGTAACCTATTTATAGAAAAAAACATGGGATACCTATTCTACAGCTTATGAAGTAGTGGAACAATAGATTCAAGCTCTTGTGAACGAATAGTATTTAAATATATGTAAAAAATACATGGGATGCCTACAGGGGTGTAGCCAGAAATTTTTTATGGGGGGGGGGTTACGACTACTACAACTCATATATATGTATACGTGTATGTGATAATGTGAAGAATATACATTTTGTAAGGCAAAACATTCCTTATGAGGGGGGGGGGTTATGACCCCCTAACCCCCCCTTGGCTACGCCCCTGGATGCCTATTCTACAGCTTACGAAATAGTGTAACACTAGATGAAAGCTGTTGTGAACGAATAGTATTTAAATATATGCAAAAAATACATGGGATGCCTATTCTACAGCTTACCAAATAGTGTAACACTAGATGAAAGCTGTTGTGAACGAATAGTATTTAAATATATGCAAAAAATACATGGGATGCCTATTCTACAGCTTACCAAATAGTGTAACACTAGATGAAAGCTGTTGTGAACGAATAGTATTTAAATATATGCAAAAAATACATGGGATGCCTATTCTACAGCTTACCAAATAGTGTAACACTAGATGAAAGCTGTTGTGAACGAATAGTATTTAAATATATGCAAAAAATACATGGGATGCCTATTCTACAGCTTACCAAATAGTGTAACACTAGATGAAAGCTGTTATGAACGAATAGTATTTAAATATATGCAAAAAATACATTTGATGCCTATTCTACAGCTTACCAAATAGTGTAACACTAGATGAAAGCTGTTGTGAACGAATAGTATTTAAATATATGCAAAAAATACATGGGATGCCTATTCTACAGCTTACGAAAGAGTGTAACACTAGATGGAAGCTGTTGTGAACGAATAGTATTTAAATATATACAAAAAATACATGGGATGCCTATTCTACAGCTCACGAAAGAGTGTAACACTAGATTAAAGCTGTTGTGAACTAATAGTATTAAAAAAAAATTAAATTAACAAAACTGCAGAAAAATATGCTTTGAAATTTGAAAAGCGAAGCTCACAAAAGGGTACACATTTTCGAGAATTAAAAAGAGCGACGACACCCCAGCGCTAAGATAAATACATAAATAGAAAGAGGAAGTTAAAAAGATCTCGCAGCTAGTGCGATATCGTGCTTCGCCGGTCGAATCACGTCAAAGCCGACAGACATGACATTATCATTTCAATGTGTAAAATGTGCCACGGATCTGTGGGTTATTTTCCTCCAATGGTCGCACGCTCGGAGGGGGGGGGGGGCTACTAAAAACAATATCACCTTTAACAAAGGAATGTCTAAACAATCAAAAACATGTGGACACAGATGGCGGGAGTTTCTTTTTAACTTTTTCCTTTTATCGAAAAAAGCTCCATTTAAAGTAAACGTGCTTTCTGTTTTGACAAGTGCGACATCGTCCACTTTTTCCATTATTGTTACCGTGTGTGTTTTGGGAATTTTTTGAACTTTTTTCCGCGAGCCTTGAAATGTGTTTGCCGTTTCTCGCCGAAATTTCTTTTCTTTGTTTTTCCTTTTTTTTTTTTTCCGGATGGCATCGCGTGCCGGGCAGAGGGAAAACGTTGAGCTGACAGAAATGGCACCTGGATTGTCAGCCGGTAAAAATGTTGTCATCTCTCTTTGTCACTGGCTGCCCTTTTGGTTTATGATTTATTGAAAGTGCGCAACTTCGTAGGGTTTTTGCTGATTCGGAAATATGTTTTTGGATTTTGTGTTCAAGACAAAGCTATGCACTAGGTGTATGGGCGGGCCGTAAAGGGGGATAAATTGGGTGGAGGGCTCTCACGCGTATTCACGTTACATCTGGAGAAAACAATCCCAAAGTTCGGCTCTTTAGATAGATAACCATGCGGGAGCCCTCCCCCCCTGGCTGTTCGGCACAGCCAGCTGTCGTCAAAAAAAGGGTCTCTCGATCTGTGTCACGCGATGAGCGTTTCGATCGTCCTCCCTCTTGCGGGTCGTTCAGTCGAGCGATGGCAGCGGCTGCCCTTTTTACAGCATTGGGAAAGGGTTGCGCCTCAAAGGGTTAAGGAGGAGGGCTGTTCTACAAATACTCCTCTATAGTGAACTCTATTATACTTACAACTCTCTTATAACGTCAAAATATTCTGAACCACTTCACCAGCCCTTAGAACATAAGCTCACTATCGGTGTAGCCCCTTATAGAATCATAAATAATTATCTAATTTTTTCAGTGACGTTGCAATTCAGTTAAACTGTGTTTCGTGCCCTATCTGTACGTATTTATTTAAAAACCGGCTTTTTTTTTTTTTTTTTTTGAAAAAAACATTTTAGAAATAATTTGAAGACAATTTTTAAAAATAAAATACTATGAGTGACAATTTCCAATTTTTACAGCTTTTCACTTCACCTTTTGGGGGGGGAGGGCTTGAGCCCCCCCATAGCCCCTTTCCGTGGGTGCGTCTATGATAAAAAGTAGGATTGTTTCAGGAAGAAAATCCTGTCGAAAAATAAATAATAGTCTTTGTCCATTTTTTTTTTCCTATTTCGGTGTGTAACGTGCACTAATCCTCCTAATTTTGCTCCCACACTTATGATGAAAAAAAAAAAAATCATCAGCTATCTCCATTCCTGATGATGTGTTCCCATTAGAGGCCACTTCCCTTGGTCTTTCTCTCTCTCTCGCCAAAACCAAATTTATGGAGGCCGTGAATTTTCATTCTCCTTCCCCTTTATTGGATCGGAGAGGTCTGAACAGACAATCAAACGGTGCCGGCCCGCCAATTAGCCCGTGCCACAGAGATCGGGCCTCATTAGCCGGATGGCCCGCTATCGGAGATGGGGGAGGGGGGCATGGATAGGAAAGACAAAAAAATTACAACGGCCAGATGATACTGAAGCTTTCTCAACCTCTGAACTACATTCGAATGGCTGACTGTGTGCGATTCGGAATAGGTTGTTTTGTGTGTAGCCTGACGCCGAGCTTCCCGGTCTGATAAAGCTGGCCAGTACAGGGTTCAACTCTGAGTCCTGGTCACCGAGTGAGGTCCTTCCCAGAGGTCGAAACCCAGGCGAGGGCGGCTGGAGCCACCGATTGCGTTATTCAGAGCTTCTTCCGTCCTTCCCGGGAGATTTCCGCCTTTATGGAACATTTCAACAAACCTAGCAACCACGACTGAGAGATAAACAAACACGTCTAGTATTCATTGTTTTGTTACTGTTGTAGGAACTCCCGGGGGTAAGGCAGGGATGGGCAAACTATAGCCCGCGGGCCAAATGCGGCCCGCCGGAAGATTTTATCCGGCCCGCGGGTGGAATTTTAATGAGCCGGTGTAATGAAAATTGAAAAAATATATATATTTATATATTATATATCCATATTAAGAATTATGAAGATGGCTTGAAAAAAGTGCATTTTGAGTTCGAACGCAGATTTCAAGATTTCAGTGCCATTCAAACAGAACTGGATATTTTGACCATGCCTTTCAACGTCCATTGTGAAGCAGTGAAGTCAGATTTGCAGCTTGAATGAATTGAATTGCAATCTAACCATCCTCTTAAGCAGTTCTTTCTAAATAGGCCAGAGTTTTACAAATCATGATCGAAAGTCAGTTTCCCAAATTTTAATATCTCATGCCCAGAAAATCAGTGCTATGTTTGCTTCATCTTATATACGTGAGCAAGTGTTTTCAACTATGAACCTTAGAGAGAATTCTTTCGGAAGTAGACTGACAGATGAACATTGAGCCTCGTTCCTTAGAATCAGTGCATCTCACTTCGAACCTCAATAGAAGGAACTTTTAAAAATGAAATGGCAATTTCATTGATCTCATTAACCTATTTAAATTGTAATACTTGTATAGTGTTCTTGAAATTTTAGAAAAATTTACCTTGGCCCGCCAAACTTTTTTTTTTTTTTTTCGATTTTTGGCCAGCGACCGAAAAGTTTGCCCATCCCTGGGGTATGGGGAATTTTTTAATGGCCAATTTACACTTGCGGGGCATTGTAATCGAAAAATGTATGGTCTTTTAAAGACCAGTGGGGTAATTTTAATCTGAAAATTGTAACAGTTTTTAAGAATTTTCATTAATTTTCCCGAGAGCCAATAGCATGATGCCAGACGCATGAATGAGTAGTCTGGTCACCAGTGCCCTAAGTGCACTGTGCCACAATGTGGAAATTGTCCAGGCGCAGACTTCGTGCGATAACACGATCATCTGTAATCGATTACTAGAAATGATATGGATTACGATTTATAACAATTTCTAAAAAGACTATGACTAGTGAATGTTAATTTAGTAAAATAACAGTAATCTTGAAATTGAAAAAATCAAATATCAAAAAAATTCGATAATAATGCAATTTTATCACAGTATTTTTGTAAAATTTGTAAAATGTTACTTCAGTCATCGATTACAGTCGATTGCAATCGTCAAAGTCTGGTCCAGGGTCCTCACATTTTAGATTCCCCAAAATCTTACATATTACGCTTTTAATCCCTTCGGCTCTCGCGTCCTAATTTTAGAGCACATCTTTACATTACTTTATAGTTCTCAGTTTCAAGAATTTTGACACCAGAAACCTAGTGTCCTACGAATAATACATGCAAGAATAGCAGAACTTTATCATTTTACTTGCTATGTAGATGGCAGAAAATCCCCAGTAGAGCAGATAGTGGACGTGCCAGTCTATCTGAAGCCAAAAGTTATATGCATCTCTTTTAGTTCTCAAAATATTGTATGTAATTCCCTGCTTCTTTAAAAAATTCCATTGCATAAATTAGACTCCCTATGCCCAATTGAGCACTTTTAACTAAAATAATAACAATAAATTGCATTGTAAATGTGAATGTATTTGTTCTACTAATAGGACATCAGGCCTCAAAGCAAACGAGTGTATTTTTATGGTTCTTCTATTAATAGTACACCAGGCGTCTAGTGCAAAACATAACTTGTTCCGTTTAAGAATAAAAGAATATCTCTAAAAATATCGTGTTTTAGGTATAATTTGTATATTTTAAGGTTTTTATTGGATAATCATCGCCATAGTTTTGTCCTCTTATTCCAAATCATCCACTCTGAACTTAATTTTTATCACAGCTTTTTATCTCTGAAATTATTTTTTATCATTTTGACGACAGCTGGCTGTGCGGTCAAAAAAGGGTCTCTCGATCTGTGGCACGCGAGGAACGTTTCGATCGTCCGCCCTCTTGCGAGTCGTTCAGTCGAGCGACGGCAACGGCTGCGCTTTTTTCAGCATTTCGAAAGGGTTGCGCCTTAAAGAGTTTTATGATGGGCTAAATGATGATTGAAATGTGTGAAAACTAACAGAGATGCAAATTGGAAGGTTGCATATGCAACACTACAGTATTTTGTGAGAAATATGAAGTATTTTCATGTTTTCAGGCACAGTTTCATACAAATAACTGTAAAATTTACTTAGTTATTTTCTCTCTCATTTTGCTCAGTGATATCCTGGTGTCCTACTATTAGAACATTTTTTGCATTGTTGAGCATTGGCTGAATGTTATAATTAGGGAATGCAATACCGCACTGTTTTTCGTCCTGAAGGATTTCGGAATTGAGATTCATGGATCCCGCAATCCAGCAGGATTGACATTTCATTTAGTTAGGACTTCATTTCAACAGAGAAAAGGAAAAAAAAAAAAAGTAAGATTTTTAAGCACTAGGAAGTTTAACTTTAATAATAATTATTAATCTTATGAGATAATTAATACAATAACTTAGAAATAGGAAAATTATAATCATGATATTCAGAATAATATACTAAGTTATGCCTTCTATTAGTTGCTATAAATGGGAAATATGCAATTCATAGATATGTTAACATACGTTATTTCCTTAGTTGCTGAAAAAGTAACGTAAAAAATCGAACAAATTCAATGAATCATTTCCTAGCAGTAGCGGATCATGGGGAGGGGCTAGGGGGCTTCAGCCCCCCCCAAAAGAGATTGCTCAAGGGTAACACTCTGCTTTATTATACACTTTAAATAGCTAAAATGATCCTATTTTATTACTTAGCCCCTCCCAAAAGCCTAATACATTGGTTTAGACTAAAATTTTGATTTATAGTATATTTTAATTGGGTGAAATAAGCTTTTCAAAAAATTTAGCCCCTCCCAAAAAAAATTTCTGAATCCGCCACTGTTTCCTAGTCTAGATTTAATTTTAGTAAAATAATTAAAAGTGCGAATTATAAAAAAAAGATAATAATTAAAAACTAAAATGAAAACTTTTTATAATTAATTCGTGACTTTTGGCTAAGAGATATATAGTATGAAATATTTCAGTTCATTTGGGGATTGGGAACTTTACGAAAAATTTATACTACAATGTTTAGATTTAGATGTTCGATCCAGACTCCCGTTGGAAGATAATTTAAAAAATAAAACTTTAAATTAAAATTTGTAATTATTGATTCGTTTATTGTTAGATGAGAGACATAAATATGCAAAATATTTTGGACTGTTGATTGGGAAAGCAGCGTGAAACTGTAATAAAAAATAATTTATTTCTCAGTGTCATTCCCTAGTTATAATATTCCATACTTAAGATACTTACTTAGGGTGCAGCATATCTAACCACTCGCTCATTGATTTTTTTATCTGCTGAATTCAAAATTCAGGGCAAACGGGGTTAAAATTGTACAATAAAATTGCAAAGGAGGAAAAAAAATTCGAAAAGTTATATTATTTTTGAATTAGTATAAAGTATAAACAGTGAAAATAATTCAAATTGTCAACTTGTAATAGATTAATCTGAATCAGTAACGTTTTTTTACAATTCGTGCAAATTCTCTGTAGTTATTGCATTTTCATGTAACTTTCACTGATAATATTTGTTTCAGTGATATCAGATATAAATTTCATGTATTTAATTCAGAATACTTAAAATGAACTTTTGTGTTTGGAGAATGAAAAGCAAGATATTTAAAACTTTTCAGATTAACGCGATCATCGTAATTGCTTTTTAGGTGGGATGTTTTCGCGTGGGGCCCAATTTTTTCTATATTGCCTGCCCAGAGCCCCGCAGTTTCCTTGATGAGGCTTTGCTGGTCGCTAATAATTCCTGATTTTACTGAATATATCCCGACACGCCCCGTTCTTTAGATCACGCCCTCTGACATAGGTTTTCAATAAAGCCTTCAACAGCCAAAACCGATTTTTTTACTGCACCGACAAAAATACTATAATTTTATTATATCAATCAATGAACTGTCCTAAGATTTCTAAGTTTGTCGCAACTGCTTGGAAAAAAGTAACGGGAAATGATTGTTTTTATACCCCCAACTGCATTTTTTCGCGAAAAGGCTGGATTTTATGAGGGAAATACCCTATTACTGGCAATAGAAACGACACGCGAGTTATGAAAAAAAATTAATAAGCTTCTTTCCGATGGTCAGTTCAATTTCGTAGAGGGTATATGTACGCCCCCAAAAGCAATTTTAAACAGATTAGTCCATGTTATGACACAAAACTTATAACGTGTGTACTCCCAGGTAGAATTTGAACGATTTTTATATATTTCATCAACAAACATCCTGCAATTTTCCTATATTAATGGGTATTTTCAGAATTCATCCAGAAAACACGGAGTTAATGTACGTCAAAAGTATGGGGTTTTTCTTTTTCTTTCGATTTTAATGGTACGTCCTCCGACCATAGATGAATGTTTTACATCCAAAAGATAATTTTTATCGTTATATCGTCAAGAAGAAAATGTTCAGGTATAAACCAGGTAAAATTTATGGCCAATAGATTGATCTGTGATAACCAACCAATGATTAAGCATGTACGATATTATCATTCTTTAAACAAACTTTTAATTTAAAAAAGCGAAGGTGGAGAATTGATTTATAGGATATGTGACATCCATGTTTACCGAACTGGCCTTTTGAATATCTCTGTTTATTTTGTAATCTCTGTTTCGAGATTATTATGACAGTATTGCTTTGCGAAAACCGTGTTTGTAAACAACTGCTCGGAGTGAAAAAACAAGAGAGAATTCGCCAATGGTATTAGAAGCACGCACTGATAAAAAGTTATTTCAGCAGAGCACGCTCAGGATTTTCAAATATATTTTGAAAAACAATGAACCAGATAAGATGCCTGTCATAAACTAATGACTTTTTTTGAGTACATCCCTATTTCAACTTAGCCAGAACTGCTGAAGCTAATGTTATACGAAATTTGCGATGGATGGGAGGTTTTTAACATGTGCTGGATTAGATAGCATTTGCTTAAGTTTAATTAACTTACAAAAAGAACAGCTAATGAGTTCAAAGTTGTGCACAGGAAAGTACAACAAAATTTCTAAATGCATGACCCATGGGTATTAGGAAGTATATGTAGTACTATAAGCATATTATCCTCCCTTGCCCTAAAAAAATCGATTTTAAAGCATGACATTCATATCTTCGTAAGTGAACAATTATGTAATGTATACCCTACCAGCAATTTTGCTCGGGTTACCAACGGCCACATAGCCGGCCGATGGTGGCCCGAGCAAAGTTGCTAGTAAGGTAATTATTATTATTATTTTTTTTTTTACAAAAATTAAAAAAAAAATGTTTAAGAAAAGTCATCCAACTACAATTTCAATATAGCCCAATTTTTTAAAAATATTTGCCTAATGTTAATTATGTCGAAAAAAAGAAAATGAAAATTTAATAAAGGTGAAAGCCTAAGGTCTGAGGTCTGCCATCCAAACGGGTTTAACCCTTTGAGGCGCAACCCTTTCCCAATGCTGAAAAAAGGGCAGCCGTTGCCATCGCTCGACTTAACTACCAGCAAGATGGCGGACGATCGAAACCTTCATCGTGTACCACAGATCCAGAGACCCTTTTTTGACGCTAGATCTGTGGCACGTGATTTCTAGATCTGTGGCACGGGATGAACGTTTCGATCGTCCGCCATCTTGCTGGTAGTTCAGTCGAGCGATGGCAACGGCTGCCCTTTTTTCAGCATTGGGCCTTCTATCCAGCTATTCCTCGCACCCCATTTTTCAGCAGATGTCATTGCTGTTAAAAATAATCGTGACAAATTTTTTCACGGGAAATGACGTGCTAAAAAGTAAAGCATTCTCTTGGAGCTATGTCACCCGCAGCTATTTTTATAGAAATCCAATCTATTCTTCGTGACTGGCAACAGTCCAAACGTCAGAGTTGGGTGTTCCCAGAGCGGGACCACTGCGCCTTAAAGGGTTAAACTCTTTGGTAGCAATCGTCGCTTCGCGTGATCGGATGCTATCAGGGAGCTGTTCGCGACATCGTAATTGAAACACAGTTTGCCCCCCTCTTATTTCCGAAAGTCGTCTGTTCTGCGACAGCATACACATGCAGGGGCTCATTACGAGTAACTGTTGCAACAAGCTATTACAACGTACCAGGCATTCGCGTGTAAACGTATTTAATTAAGCGCAGAAAAGATAGGGTTATTCACTTTTTTCTCTTTCTTTGTCCCCAAAAGACCGCAGATGTTGGGCACGGGAGGTGTCACATAGAGGTGCCGACTTGAGTACTTTGGTGTCTTGCTTGGGCCCGTGGTAATTCTGTGGGCATGTGATAAAGCGGCAGGGCGTTTTTCTGACGACCGGTCGTGAAAACGACCTTCTAAATCTCTTCCTCGACTCGCGTTTTCTTCGTAATGATGCCTAATGATTCGTCAACTCTGTGTTTAAAATGCAAGGTTATCATTTTTTTTTATGCTGCGTTTATTTGAGTTTTTAAACGACCGTCAACATGTAAGGTTAATCACCGAGTAATAGTCGTGAAAGCTACCTATATCTTGTCGCAGATGTTCCGTTCACTCCCAAGCGATTGAGCGTAATAGTTAGCGCAGGTAAACGACCCTCATTAAAACTGCTGTTGTTAACCCTCTCGTCACCCTGAACCTCATAGGAGGCTCCTACTTCCAATAGCCATATTAAGAGAGAAAACACTTGAATGGAGTATTTTTTTTCTTTCAGTGATATCCATATCATTCATTCGTGTACAAATTATAGGAGGCTTTTCACTCGATGCATAAATCGTGTCTAGATTGCAGTACGAGTCCATTGAGATCCTTTTTGACAGTTTTCGCTTCATTGTTTCAGGAGAAAAATTAAGGGGATGGTGGACAACCAAATCGTCAAAATTGGCCCAAAAAATGTGTTTTTTCTTTTTTACATACTAATATTCTACAGTTAAAGCTGAACCATGGAGAAAAAACCGCATATGTCTAGGGCAATTTTAAAAAAAAGGTATTAGGGTTTGAAAAAATTAAGAGAGACAGTTCAATGTCCATAAAAAGGCAAACAAACGCGTCCATAAACACGTCATAATTTTTATGGAACGTTTTACAAAATAAGCTAATATTCGAATGAAATTATTTTAAAAATATGTTTTGTTAAGGTAAAATCATAAATAAAATGATTCAGAAGAGACGGTATTCAAGGTGAATGGAAAATGACACTTTAAACTGTATTTTCTTCAAATATAGTTTTTTGTGATTTTCTTGCCTTCAAAATGCTCCATGCGACTTCATTTGGGTTGGAATTGTACAAAATGGACTACGAACATTCTTCTCCTATATTACAATAAATCTGCGTATCCTTTTTAAATAGGGTCAAAATTTCGATTATGAAATGTCACTTTTATTGACGAAAACTGAAACATTTTGGGAAAGTGTGGTATATATCCATGAAAATATTTCTAAAAAATGAACGACTCGGTCGAATCAAAAACCGATACACAGACATTTTTAAAATATATTTTTACGCTATTATAAAACACAATTACTAAAAAAAAAGTTAAAATTAAAACGCATGGAGCATTTTTCGAAACTAAAAAGTTAATTAATTTTTAATTAATGACTAATATTTTAAAAATTTATTTTAAATTTTTTTCAGTTGTTTATAAAGCTTTAAGTTTAATATATTAAAATACAAAATTTCATAATCCTATCTCATTAAATAAAAAAAAAACTTTTTAATGTCCACCATCCCCTTAAGAAAATATTGACGCTGCTTTTTTACCGTTTTTTTTTTTCTTTTTAAGGTAAGTATAGTTTTTTTTTTGTTATTCCTCAACCTTTACCTAATAGGTGCATCGTTTTAAATTAATTTTAGCATAACAAAATGCTTCGAAAATGCAGAAATTAATATTAGAAAAATCTAATATGAATCGACATTACAAAAAAATAATTTTGCTTGATTAATAGTATTTCAGATGCATTCAATGCTAGTAGGGATCGACGCGAGACGACTTTTTGCGAGACGAGACAGAGATTTACAGCTTTTTTGCGAGACGAGACAGACGTTTTTAACATCATGATATAGGGATTTTTGCGAGACGAGACAAGCTTTTCGGCTGTTTTGCGAGACGCCAATTTTTCGTCTCGCGTCCATTCCTTGCTAGACAGATTTTTGTTCTCTGATTTTTCATAATTCGGTGACGAGAGGGTTAAAACTGCTGTTTTTAAGATAGACTTCAAAAAATGCCCTGCTCTTCAGGTATTCTGCAGAATTTTTGAGATAATTTTACAGATTGAACTTGATCGTCGCAAATATCTGCAGACTGTTCGCAGAAAATTTTGCAGGAATGTTGAATGTTTTAAGATTTTCTTAACCCCTTTAGCCTCGTTTCCTTTAACCCTTTCAGCCGCAACCCTTTCCCAATGCTGTGCGGCACAGCCAGCTTCCGTCGAAAAAGCGTATTTAATATGAAAGAAGTTTTTTTTTTTTTCAATAGTATATATTTTTAAAATATGATGAAAGATTCAGTAATATTTAAAAAAATATGTTAAAAATAAAAATTGTTATTTTGGAAACGCCACCCGTTTAGAGATTTTGGTATGCGTTGTTTATTTTTAGTTGTGGAATTTCTTTTTTAGCGTTTTTAAAATGAGTTTAAGAGCAGTTTCTTTAATAAACGGAAATTTTTCCAAAGAAGATACAGCAAAGCTTCAGAAAACTCTACGTAAGAATTTTCAAGTCAATCCAATGTAAACGAAAGATATAGCTGTCATAGTCATCTAAAAAATATTCATCTGCGAGGCTATTCCAATCCTTTTTATTTTCAAAATTGATTGGGATCAAAAAGATATAATTAATTTTAAAAGTATTTCTGTCTATCTAAAATTGGATTTTGTTTTCCTAAAACAGTCATTGAAATTGCTATGTGACTATCTTCCATATACACTGACCAAATAAGAAGCGCATTGTACAAATAGTGTTTAATAATCGATTAATTCGAATAGTGACTTCGCATACACATCGTGATATCTGCGAAATCTCAAATGAATTAAAGACTGCGAAGTTAGTTAAAAGTGGATTAATTTGACCCTGACACGTGGTGCTAGTTCAACGAAAAAGAAGCGGAAAAATAACTCACAAATAGAGGTACGGAATTTATTCGTTTTTGCGAAGTAGACAAGAATGTATGCGAAATTTTCTTATAGATGTGAATTTATGCTTTCTTATAGTTCATAACAGATGCGAAACACGAGCAATTTGTGAATAGACTCGAATTTATGCAAAAATTTCTTGTTTTTGACAATAAATGCAAAATACAACTCTTTTGTAAGCAAATTACGTTAAAGAATTTTTCAAACGTAAACTCAAGAAACAAATATAAGCTTCTCACCTGATCCCGAAATGAATGAAATTAATAATTAACGAAACAGAAGATTCAAGATACCCATTTATTCGCCTTTTGTAGAACACACAAGAAGACTCGAAAGCAAGTAGGGATGGACGCGAGACTACTTTTTGCGATACGAGACAGAGATTTACAGCTTTTTTGCGAGACGAGACAAACATTTTAACATTATAATACAGGGATTTTTGTGAGACGAGACAAAGCTTTTCGGCTGTTTTGCGAGACGCGGCAGGGATGGACGCGAGACGAAAAATAGCCGTCTCGCGTCTCGCAAAACAACGGAAAAGCTTTATCTCGTCTCGCAAAATCCCTATACCATAATGTTAAAAATGTTCGTATCGTCTCGCAAAAAAGCTGCATGTCTCTGTCTCGTCTCTCTTTTGTCTCGCGTCCATCCCTAAAAGCAATTCTTGAGGGACAAAATCGCGAGATTTAGATAGGCTCTAAACACAACTCGTATCTGAAAAAAACTTTCTATGAACTTTGCACATAAAATTGAATACAGCGAGTGAAGCCTATTACCTCGTGGGTCCATTATTTTGTCCACCCGTGGGTGCAAGTACGACCTCCTTAAAATATATTGCTAAAGCTTTTCGAAAATTTCCATTCTTCAGAGCACTTCTTCAAAATGAGCTAGCCCATGGATGGGGGTACACCCACTAACATCGCCCAATGTTACAATCAGTGAACAGGAATGAAGACCCCCAATGTTCAACGCATATCACCAGCTATAATACGAGTAAATGCTCTATTCTAAACTTTAGCAACTTTACAGAGCATTTAGAGCCATACTATTAGACAAGACCCAGAAAGCTTCTTTCGTAATGACTCGTATAATGCCGGTTGTCAACGATTCTAAAACAATCGAACGTTGAAACTGCAAAATGCAACTTTAAATGAACGTTTAATATAAATTTTAAGTGCATAAAAATGTTTAATAAGTAGTTTATGAAAATTTAATCTCAATTTCATAATTTTTTCTGCGAAATTTCTGTTTCTAGGTAAAAATTCTGAAAGTCATATGCTACCGTTTACCTGGGCAAAACGAAGTCATAAGCAACTTTGTATAGTTCGTTCAACCCAATAACTCGGAGGTTCGAGGCTCGTTAGGGGGAGACCCCCCTGAACCCCCTAATTCTTCAGTTTCATGATTGCCCTATTAAAACGATATTAATGGAGTATGTCATTTTATCTCATCTTTCTGGTGTTTATTTCTCTCATTTTATGGTTTATTTCGTCTGGTATGTTGACAGCTTACTATTCTACAGCTTACAAAATAGTGTAACAACAGATTAAAGCTGTTGTGAACTCATAGTATTCAAATATATGTAAAATTATGGGGCATACTTGTATGTCGCTTTTTTAGGTCGCATTTTTGGGACACATTTTTCAATAAAGGGGGGTGAGAGATAAAATGACACAGTCATTAATTTATTTTAATTTTTGTGTCAGACAGAGCATGCTTACGGAGTGTTCTATAAAATTTTGCACTGAATGAGAGATAGATAGATTTATAGGCAGAGAGACAAAAATTGTAGAAAGCCAGAGAGAGAAATAAAAATAGGTAGAAGAACTGAGAGAGAAACTGGGAGATAGAGAGCTGTACATAGCTAGACAGACAGTGGGAAAATATAGTGAGAAGTAAAACAACAATTACCGTGTTGGCTCGTGTAATAGTCACCCCCCCCCCCAATTTTTCAAGGAGAAAGTCTAGGTGCGACTCTATTATACTGGGAAATCTGCAACATAATATTGTACACTCTAATGCTAAAACATCGCTGGTACTATAATAAAATAACTAACTTACCCAATGCTTCCAGATTACCTGCCGTACATTAAATAATCTTTCCGTTAATTGCACTACAAAATATAGGCCATTTTTCTCTTTACTGTCATATTTTTATAGGCATAAATGAGTTTCAAATACGTGACTGTGATTTTTATGCGGGGGAAAATAGTTTGGCAATTTTTGCTTCTTTAAAACGGGATTGCAACTATTACGAGAGTAGACACGATAGTGGTATACAGATAAATAGAGGGGTATAGACAGAGGGATGGAGAAACATAAATAGAGGAATTGAAAGGATATAGAACCACTGTTTAGAACAGAGATGCCCAACCCTTAGCTTTCAAATACACGAGCTATACATGTGGCCTGCGAGCAACTTTGGATAAGGCTTATTTTATCAACTCGGAGATGAATTGTCTAAAAAAAAATTATTTGCTCTATAAAATACAGTACCGCTGTTAAAATGCAATGCCGCAGTAAAATACAATACCTATTATTATATGGCTCCCCCAAAAATATTTTGCCCTTTTGTCCAACCTTTTCTTCTCCAACAAAGTTGGCCACCACTGGTCTAGAGGGACAGACAGAAAAGAATTGAAGGAAAAGAGGACAGAGAAATAAAAATAGTTCTCTGTCTGCAGCTCAGTGATGGGACCGAGACACACGAAAAAGGAATGCGGTAACTTTTGTTTTTGGGTAAAATCCAAAAAGTAAATTTTAATGCAATTTTGTGGGAAATTCAGAAGGCATGAACAATATCAGGATGAATGTTCTTTTGTCTGAAGTAAAAAATAAAGTAGGGACAGATTTACTACTCTCGAAAAGAGAAAAATGAATGGAGCAATCTAAAATTCCTAAATATTTTATTAAAATTTAAAATATGCTTGTATTATTACTTATTAATATACAACTTCATAAACAACAAAACGAGCAATATTTTTTGTTTTTATTTGGGGGGGGGTGTTTTCAAGCGTTTATATTTCTTTGAGCGACCCCCCTCTCTTAACGACCGACTTTTCGCGGGACAGAGAGAAGTGTCACTGTATACATAGAGCAAGGGCGGATTAAAGGGGGGGGGCGGAGGGGGCGACCGCCCCCCCACAGAAAAGAAATTAATGTAAAAGATTCTATTTTACATACATGAAATGGATGTATATGTCAGTCTTCTAACAAAACACCCCCCGACAAACTTGCATTAATCCGCCACTGACATATATAAAGAGAGAAATAAAAATCTCGGTTGTTCGAGTCTCGTCAGGGGAGAGAGCCCCCCTCATTTTTTAGTTTCATGATTGCCATATTAAAAAGATATTGACTGTGTCATTTTATCTCGCATCTTTCGTGTCTTTCGCCTGGTCACCCCATGTTGAAATTTTTTGGATTGTAACCTATTTATAGATGATGAAATCACAAGTGTACATAGATAGCGTGCAATGAATATTCTTCCAGCTCTACAGAAAAAGTGTAACAATAGATTAAAGCTGTTGTGAACTAATAGTATTTAAATACATGTAAAATGATGTCGCTTACTTTTATGTCGTATTTTTGGGACACATTTTTCAATAAAGGGTGTTGAGAGATAAAATGACATAGTCATTAAAAAAAATCTGGAGTGACTCCACTCGACTTTCCGAACACTCATGTTTAAGATCATGACCAAGCATTTAAATAAATTTTTCTCGATGAATAATTCAAGGGAAATTCTTAGTTTTTTTCAATTTGAGCTCAATCGAATGCAACGTTTAAACGCTAGCTCACTTTCAAGAATATCCCCCCCCCCATAGGCCATAACGTAAAAGAAATCTTTGTCGTAGCCCTGTAGAAAAACTGTCAGTCCTATACACACCCCAATCAATACCGGTCTTGCGACGGTGGTTTATAACCTATAGACCCAATGGGAGCTCCATCGAATGCCCCGTTTAGGAGCTATCGTGTTCACTCACAATACACACATACATCTCGTAAAAATAGCATCAATGAATTCAGAAGACCTCCAAACGTGTCCATACACCCCACCCCAATCTCGAAGTCGAATTTTTTTCAGGATGACAATATTTTCCTTAAAGGGTACATGTTCGGAAAGCAATAAAGAGAGAAGTAAACTAAAAACAGAAAGTTAAAAATATTTGTCTCTCATCTCCCTATCGACAAACGAAGGAGTTAAGTCTACCCAAGACTATTATAGACAGACCATCCCATTAAACAAAAAAGAGAAAATCATTACTATAAACAAGACAAGACTACACACAATTCAAAAGATCGACGGTCTTACCCAACGAGAAGTGCAGGTTGAAACCACTTTTGGCCGCTAAGCAAGAGCAAGACAGACCCTTTTGCATCTCGCTCCTTTTTCCAACAAGACAGATCTGACAGTCGCATCTCTCCAATACAAACGAAGGAGTTAAGTCTACCCAAGACTATTACAGACCATCCCGTTAAACTAAAGAGAAAATCTGGAGTGACTCCACTCGACTTTCCGAACACTTACGATGAAGATCATGACCAATACATTTGAATCGATGAATCATTCAAACCTATGTACCCAATGGAAGTTCAATCGTATATACTGTTTAAACTCTAGTGCACTTTCAAGAATTTTCTCCCATAGGCCATCCTGTCAAGGAAATCTGGGTCGTAGCCCTGTAGAAAAACTATAAGTCCTAGTCCTATACACACCCAAATCCATACCAGTCTCGCGACGGTGGTTTATAACCTATGGACCCAATGGGAGCTCCATCGAATGCTCCGTTGAGGAGCTATCGTGTTCACTCACATACATACAGTGGCGCACCCAGGATTTTAGTTTAGGGGGGGCTTGACTACATACAAATACTGCTGAACTAAGTCATACTGACCTCGGTTAGTTACAACTCTCTTATAACGTCCAAATATTCGGTATCACTTGACTGTCCATAGAACACCAGCAATGTAACTCATTATAGAGTCACAAATAATTATCGGATCTTTTGAGCGACTTTGTAACCGCGTGTAACAGTGTTTCAACTAACTGTGAGCATTTATTTAAAAACTTTTTAAAATAAATGTCTTTTTTGGTTAGAAATAATTTGAGGATAATAAAAAAAAGAAAGAAAGAACTAAAAAAAATTAATTCATTAGCGACAATTTTCATTTTTTTAACGCTTTTCACTTCTAACTTTCTACCTTTAGGGGGGGCTTCAGCCCCCATAGCCCACCCCCCGTGGGTGCGCATTCACATACATACAAACACACATACACACACATACATACATCTCGTAAAAATAGCCTAAATGAATTCAGAAGGTCTCATAACGTGTCCATACATAAAAATCTCGAAGTCTAATTTTTTTTCGAATTTACAAACGAAAGAATGAAGTCTACCCAAGACTCTATTACACAGACCATCGCGTTGAACAAAAGAGAAAAATTTTAAACAAGACAGATTACACATAATTCAAAAGATCGACGGTCTTACCCAACGAGAAGTGCAGGTTGAAACCACTTTCGGGCCGCGGAGCGAGAGCAAGACAGAGACCCTCTTCCATGTCTCTCCTTTTTCCAAGACAGATCTGAGAGAGTCTCCCCAGCCTCGTCCAAAAATGCTTCGGCTGCCGAAAGGGGGCGGGTTCTCCATTTCGGATTCATTCGCTTTCTCGCTAATTGTAGGTCGCGTTCCTGTCGCGCCGAATGCAGGTTTCGGGTTTCTTTTCCTTTCTTTCTTTCAGTGTTCTTGTCTTTGGAGTCTCTCTTAGTACGTTAACCCTTTGAGGCGCAACCCTTTCCCAATGCTGAAAAAAGGGACAGCCGTTTGCCATCGCTCGACTGAGCTACCAGCAAGAGGGCGGACGATCGAAACGTACAGATTATTCGGTTTAAAACCCTTTAACGCGAAGTGATCCCGCTCTGAGAACACCCAACTCTGACGTTTGGACTGTTGCCAGTCATGAAGAATAGATTGGATTTCTATCAAAAGAGTTGCGGGTGACAGAGCTCCACGAGAACTCTTTACTTTTGAGTACGTCCTTTCGCGTGAAAAAATGATCACGATTCTTTTCAACAGCACGGACATCTGCTGAAAAATGGAAGAATGCGAGACCAGCTGGATACATTGCCCCATGCTGAAAAAAAGGGCAGCCGTGGCCATCGCTCGACGGAACGACACGCAAGAGGGCGAACGATCGAAACGTTCATCGCGTGCCCACAGATCCAGAGACCCCTTTTAGGACGCACAGCTGTCTGTGAGCGGCACAGCCCGCTGCGTCCAAAAAGGGGTCTCTCGATCTGTGGCATGCGATGAACGTTTCGATCGTTCGCCCTCTTGCGGGTCGTTAAAGTGAGCGATGGCAACGGCTACCCTTTTTTCAGCATGGGGCCATCTATCCAGATGGTTCTCGCCTTCTTCCATTTTTCAGCCGATGTCAGTGCTGTTTCAAAATAATCTTGACCCAGGGGCGTAGCCAAGGGGGGGTTAGGGGGGTCGTAACCCCCCCGTGAGAAATTTTTTGCCATACGAAATGTATATTCTTCACTACATTATCACACGTACGTATACATATATATCGGTTGTAGTAGTCGTAACCTCCCCCCCCCCCATGAAAAATTTCTGGCTACGCCCCTGTCGTGACCCATTTTTTGTCGGGAAAGGACGTTCTAAAAAGGGAGGGATTCTCCAGGAGCTAGGTCACCCGCCACTCTTTTTTATAGAAATCCAATCTATTCTTCGTCACTGACAACAGTCCAAACGTCCGAGTTGGGTGTTTCCGAGTTGGGGGGGGTCCGGGAACACTGCGCGTTAAAGGGTTAACACTGCTCAACAGTTTATTGTTATTGCCCTTAAAATATCCGCGAACAAGATGAAGAAAAAAAAATATTTTCGAACCGTTTGAGTTTTCTCTTTTTGCTCTGTTAGTGGGTCATTTTCACTTTCTGAAGAAGGGGGTGCCATTTATCCTCTGAACCGTGAGGTACTGTTCTGGTATCTGTTTGCCTTTGTCGAGCCCTTTAGGCCTGTTCCCTACAAAATCCTTACTTTTGTACAGCTTTACACGCTTAAACCAAACGAGCGAAATTCGATCCGTCGGAGCGATTTTTGGCCCAGTTTTCAAAAGTGCGCTTCTCCTTTAGGAGCGTTTTTCGAACGCAAGAGCGGAGCGAAATATAACAATAAGCGAGGAGGGGAATTCTCGGAAAAAAAGACGAAGCGAGGAGGGGAACTCTCAGAAGAAAGACTACTTAAAGAGCACTTTCGCGGAAATACCGGTAGGTTTCCATGGAAACGGATCGCTCCGCAATGTATCGTTTTTTTCGCTGTTTGGGCTTAAGCGTGTATAAGCAAACACACACTTATATTCCATAAAAGGATTATTGCTTCTTCAACCAATGTATTATGTGCTCATTAGCAACTATAGGGTTACGCTGATCCTTGACTCACTGATTCTCTGACAAATCCGGGTACCCACTCCAGGATAAAACATTTATCGCCATGATTCCAAAAATATTAAAAAATGAATCGCAAAAAGCGTGGTAACATCCACACCGTTGGTAGAACCCGTTTGACGTTTTCATAATGACGTATGAAAATGTAGAAAACAATCTGCGCCCCTTTCAACATCTGGAAATCCACCCCCTTCCCTCATTTTTTTGAGCGTTTTTTTGCTCTTTTGAGCTCCATTTCTATTTCGGAGAGTCAAAACAGTGAATCATCTGCGTGACAAAATGAGCGGTCGCTATAGACATGGATGCCCTATCAAGTCATCAGGCCTTGAAGGGAAAGTTGCGATTCCGATGCGTTTAAAATAGTCTTTTCAGGGAAGCATTGCTTACTTTTTTCACAAATAAAATAATATCGTCTGCATGCAGCAGTGATATAGGGGGCGGGGGGGCTGTGCACAGAATACGAAATCTTCCGAAAGCGAAAAGTTTCCGCGCGTTTCCAGAAGAGCCTGAAATTCCATTTGGATCTCTAATAAAAATTGAATAAGAATTATTTATTTTAGGTGGACGAAGACTCAATATATATTGTGTGTAGACCTATTTTCTTCCGATGTTTTCTCGAGCGCCCGTTGCTCCATAACGGGTTTTCACTTAATTTAAAAATCTGGAGTGACTCCGATCGACTTTCCGAACACTTACGATTAAGATCATGACCAAGCATTTACATAAATTTTAATCGATAAATAATTCAAACATATATACCAAATGGAAGCTCAATTTGAGTTAAATCGAATGCACCATTTAAACGCTACTGCATTTTCAAGAATTTCCCCACATAGGCCATCCTGTCAAAGAAATCTGGGTCGTAGCCCTGTTGGAAAACTAAGTCCTATACACATCCAAATCAACACCGGTCTTACGAGGGTGGTTTATAACCTATATACCCAATTTGAGCTCTATCGAATGTGCCGTTTAAAACGCTAGCGCACTTTGAAGAATTTTCCCCCATAGGCAATAATGTAAAATAAACCTTTGTCGTAGCCCTGTAGAAAAAGATAAGTCCTAGACATACCCAAATCAATACCGGTCTTACTATAGTGGTTTATAACTTATATACCCAATTTGAGCTCCATCGAATGAACCGTTTAAACGCTAGAGCACTTTCAAGAATTTTCCCCCATACGCCATAATGTAAAATAAACCTTTGTCGTAGCCCTGTAGAAAAACTATAAGTCCTATACACACCCAAATCCATACCGGTCTCGCGACGGTGGTTTATAACCTATAGACCCAATGGGAGCTCCATCGAATGCCCCGTTTAGGAGCTATCGTGTTCACTCACATACACATACATACCTACATTACATACACCTCGTAAAAATAGCATGAATGAATTGAGAAGACCTCCAAACGTGCCCATACACCCCAATCTCGAAGTCGAATTTTTCCATGATGACAATACTTTCCTTACAGGGTACATGTTCAGAAAGTAAAAATATGTTCAAAGACGATAAATAAAAAAGGGGACGCGAAATTACAGTAAGTTAACGCAAATGTCCTCCGCTGACAAGCCTGATCCAATAAATCCGGAAAAGTGAAAACGAACAGCATCTAGGTAAGAAAAAACACGAACATGCTTCATGCTTAGATTTGCATTCACGCACATACGTCACTTCCAAAACTAAAGCAAGCTCTTTTGAAAGTGGAAGGTGCAAAGGTGAGGGTCAAGCGGAACGAATAAGGGACAGTCGTCCATCTATAATCCTCATTTTGAATGCCTTGTCTAAGAATTCGCCGACCCATATAAATCAGGTGGGAGCAAACCAACATAAAGAAAGTAGCACTTAACCCTTTCAAACACAAATGAGGAATAGTGGTTTGTGCTAGGTGGACTTTTCGTAGATTCCACTCTCTGTTTTTTAAAATTGGTTTTTTTTTTTTTGGTCTAATGTATCATCCCTTGTGCAGGATAGAGTGTTTGGACATAGCTTCTTGACACCCAAAATCGCAGGGCGCGAATACTTGTTCGCCTTGCCATAGGAGTCCCTTAAAGTCCAAGTGGTGCAAGTCCATTTGAGATATTCAAGGTTTTATTAGGGTTATCATAGGAAATTCGGGGTTACACAGCAACGAGTGCTTCTGTTGACAGGGTTGCTAATGGAGTGACACCATTTGTGCTTTTCATAGAATGGCGTTTGTTGAACGCTTCGGTTACCCTAGCCCAAAAATACTAAACTGTGTGTGTGAAGGGGGATGTTACAAATCTTACAAGCTTCAAATGACGTCATGTCGATGAACGTTCCGTAATGGAATAGACTCTGGACCTCTGGACAGGCGTACTCTGGACCGGCATACTCTGGACCTCTGGACAGTCGTCCTTAACAGGACGCCAGTTCTATCCCTGAATAAAATGAATGTAAGCTAACACCTTGGCACGGCATGTGTTTAAAATAGGGATAGACGCGAGACGCGAGAATTCTCGCATTGTCTCGCGAGACGAGACAGGCATTTTTTTTGTGAGGCGAGACGAGAAAGAAAATGTTTTGCGAGACGAGACAGTCTTGTCTCGCGCGAGATTTCTCGCGAGAATTCTCGCATTTTTTTCCTTCTCGCATAAATACGATCTGAAAAGCGACAATTTGCCTGAAGCCTCTACCGTTTAACTTGCGTCTCTTTCGTTTTCGGTCCTGGTATACTATCAGCACTCTACAATACGCACAAACACGTAACATTTAAAATTAGAACAGACGAGAGATATACGAAACACACAAAGGAGAGGATAAAGAAAGAGGCAGAAAAAAAAAGAAAACAGAGAAGAGTTGAAAGAAAAATAATAAGTAAATATAAAGGCGGTACGGTATGTTCAAATCTGACCACTTTTAGACGGGGCCCGGGGCATTAAGTTTGGGGCCCCCTTTACTATCCCCCTTTTTTACGCATTAAGCCCCTTTACTGAGCCCCTTTTTTAAGCATTTTAACCCAGTTTTGACCGCTGTTGTACTCGAAAATTGCATTTCAGTTAACTGTAGTTTTTGTACTTTAATGAAATCGTATTTATCACCCCAAAAAAATATCTCTAACTTGATCTACTGATAGACAATAAGGTAATACCTATATTATAGAGGAAATTCAATTTTTTCCCCACAATTACTATTTCAGTACATATGAATTTATAATTTAGATAATCGGGATATATATGGGCCCCCTTTTTCTTCACGGGCACGCGACTACCGCCCCCCTTGCCCCTGTGATAATCGGGTTTCGGGTATATCAGAGAGAGATTAGAAGTAGAGCAACTTGCATTCGCATTGATGCTTAGTCTGAGTAGGTTGAAATATGGTTGAATATCCTTGGTTGAAATATCCTTGTACCGATATTATCCTCAAACTTTCCCGCACGTTGCGGCGTGCGTAGGGGGGGGGGGGGGTAACAACTCCTGGTAACAACTTTCTAGGGGCGGTTAAATCCCTATTGTTGGCCTATTTTAAAGAGATTAAAATGACATTTTTTATTCTTATATATTAATATCGGACGGAAAGAAATGCAAGCAATTTTTTTAAAAACTATTTCTCTTTTCGTTTATATTATCATGTTCTCCCTGCCTTCGGCTTGCAAAACGTTTATAAATTTTTTTCCTCCCCATCATTTTATCTTGCAGTTGGGTTCCTATTCTAAAATTATCTTCGCCTGTTTGATGTCTTTTCATTTTTTAAAAAAATCCACACTGGATATATATTAGGGGGATTATGGTTTAATTTTTCTGTAAAGAGCGACCATAACGACTGTAGTACTATCGCTAAAAATTATTGTGGAAAAGTACAAACGGATAGTCGTCAACAAATTAACTGCTCAGTAATTTAAAATATAAACAAAAAATAAGACGTCTATTAACCAACTGAGAGACTATAATGAAATCTAAAAATGCACACACCGTAATGTTATTGGAAGTATTAGGCAAATAATTATAAATATCGTTAATATAATCTTGTTTTCATTAATATAAAAATTACACATATTTTAGAGACTTGAAATTGACGTTAAAGTAAATAGTAGAGATTTAATAAAGACTAAAAGTGTTCTGTTTATAATTTTTCAAGGGTTATCGTACAACCAACTGAACGATAAGTAATTCTAATTTGTGTTAATATATCCCGCAGTAATTTCAACAGAGGAGATTACATGAACTTAAAAAAAAAAAATCTGTTTTGTCTCATGCAGATATGATTTTATTAAAATATTCGCTACTTCTCGTATGAAGAGCGGGTACGCAGCTATTTTAAAACAAACGGTTGTCCACTTCATGTAGTGTCTGAGGTATTTAATGCTACAACTTGAACAGTATGATGTACAACTACAGTATGATGTAGAAATAACACATTTTGAAAGTCGGCAGTTCTCTGCAAACCGCTAAGCTTTTCAATTTTTTTGATCGCAAATGACACTGACGTAGTTTTTTAAGTCATTATATTGCAATGATGCCAGGTTAATACTCATGACGCAAACTTTACATCAAGAGTCAAATAATTTTGTTTTTATTTTAGATTCCACATCACTGGAATTAATTGAAATTACTTATTGTAGGAAAATTTTCGTTTACTACAGTGCGATGAACGGGCACGCAGCTATTAAATATTAAAATAAATACTATATTTTCATTGTGACATTATATATACGGATTAAATCTCAATTTCTTTTACTTCAAATGCCGATATATGCTGATATAGTTATTAATATATCTACTAATGTGGCTATATGTAAGTAATTGTTATTATTAATATTAATTTTCAATAAAATCCCAATAATAAGTTAGTATAAAATGGTAACGAAATCGCAGTCCTTAATTTTGCGAGACTCGCGAGACAAGGCAGCAATTTCTTTGCGAGACGAGACGAGACGCGAGACGAGACAGAGGTTTACCACTGCGAGACGAGACGAGACAGCCCCGATTCTCGTCTCGCACGTCTCGCGTCCATCCCTAGTTTAAAAGTGCACAGCCGTTTATTTATTGTCTTTCTTGTGTCGCACTTTCAAGACTTTCTCCCCATATGCTATAATGTAAAAGAAATCTGGGTCGTAGCCCTGTAGAAAAACTGTAAGTCCTATAGACACCCCAATCAACACCGGTCTTGCGACGGTGGTTTATAGCATATATGTCCAATTTGAGCTTCATCGAATGATCCGTTTACGACCTATCGTGTTCACACACAGACACACACACACACACATACATACATACAGAGGCGTAGCATACATACATACAGAGGCGCCCATGATTCCTCATGGGGGGGGTTTTGACCCCGCCATGAGGAATTTTTTGCCATATAAAACGTATATTCTTCACTCCCTCATCACACACACGTATGCATATATGTGAGTTGCAGTAGTCGTAACCCCCCCCCCCCCATGAAAAATTTCTGGCTACGCCCCTGCATACATACATCTCGTAAAAACAGCATAAATGAATTCAGAAGACCTCAAAACGTGGCAATACATCCCAATCTCGAATTCGAATTTTTTCAGGATGACAATACTTTCCTTACAGGGTACATGTTCGGAAAGTAAAAAATCAAGAAAGTTTTGTATACAGTTAAAAAATAAGTCAGTACGGGATGACAGATTACTGACTTATCCAGCATTCGCGAAACAGCTAAAAGCCGCGTGCTGTGCAACAAAAAAGAAAATGGTGTTAATCCGTGGGGATTACAGACGATGAACGAATGTTTCGATCGAACATTCGCTCTCTCTTCCTCTTTCCGAATGTTTGTCGCTCCACTCGGACATTGTCACAGAGTGGCTTGTTCTTTCATATTCGTCATCGAACCGAAGCGATCTTGGAAAGCAGCAACGACTGATCATTGATTTTATAAATTTTGATTTTTTTTTTTAAATGATTTTCTCCTTTGATGTAAGTTTCTCTTTTACTTATTCCGTCTTTATCCTGGGCCAGTGGCAGCTCGTGGGTGATTTAAAAGGACGTTCACAAAACAAATTTCGAAAATTAAATAGGCAGATACGACGCACCTTGCAAATTACGATAGATTTGCGTTATCAGCAGCTCAAGGAAAACAACTGAAAGAAAACAAGTTATATTGGGTCTTACATTTCGTCACTAAGATAAGTTTTAGCAAAGGGGGCTGTCTGGATTCATTTTATTTCAATTTTTTTTTCAAAGGATATTAAACATCTCCGAAACATCTTTGTCGTCTCTATCCGAAACATCTTTGTCATCCGAAACACTAATTTGTAAAGAAAATAATGTAGTGTAAAAGGATAGAAATAAAGAAAATATTAAGAAAACGCAATAAAAATGAATTAACTAACTGAACGTAACCAAATAAGGGAAAATCCGGAGCGATACTGCAAATAAATGGTGCACAAAGAAAATGTGCGAACGGAATGATTTCACAAGTGCGGTACTTCTTCTCAGATGTCTCGGCTTCTGATCCCAAAGAGCGGTTCAGAGGGAAATTTTTCCGTTCGCACGTGCGATCGTTCAACCCTGTGCTGTAGTAACCTACACTACAGTGATTTAGCCATAATAAGCCTATTTCATAATAGTTAAGGGACAGGGGTGAAAGTAAAACTCACGTTTTAAATTCACAAAAATCTAGATGTGTGCTTAATATTTGCTTTAAATTAAATTTGATAATGTGTTTATTCTTTAGTTTTTCCTATGGGGGTTCACGTGCTCAAATGGAGGAACTGCCATTGTCCTGGGCCCAGGGGCGTAGCCAAGGGGGGTCTTACCCCCCCCCCCATGAGAAATTTTACCATACAAAATGTATATTCTTCACTGCATTATCGCACACACGTATACATATATATATGAGTTGTAGTAGTCTTAACCCCCCCCCCCATGAAAAATTTCTGGCTACGCCCCTGCCTGGGCCCCTTACACGGTTCTAGAGTTCATATTAAAACTGATTCTTCCCCCTCCAACCCCCCCTCACACCACCACATTGAAATATAAAAATATCTGTACACTTTGTTCTGTGTATAATATTGTACACTATTTGACTTAGTTGCAGCAAAATTCTTTGTTGTTAGTTCTTAGATTGATGATGGCCTTTAGGGATGGACGCGAGACGAAAAATAAGCGTCTCGCGTCTCGCAGCATAGCCTAAAAGCTTGTCTCGTCTCGCAAGAATCCCTATACCGTAATGTTAAAAATGTGTGTCTCGTCTCGCAAAAAAGCTGTAAGTCTCTGTCTCGTCTCGCAAAAAGTCGTCTCGCGTCCATCCCTAATGGCCTTACATTGCACTTCCCAGAATATAATAAATGCTGCTAAAGTACATTGTAACCAAGTTGGGCAAAATGTGCAATTCAATTTTTTGAGCTGAAATATTTATAATAAATTTAAAAATTAAAGAAGAAAGTGAACCTTAAAATAAATGCTTAGATTTTCAAAAAAAAAAGGGGAGAAAAAAGAAATAAAGACAAGAAATGAATATTTTAAGAAAAATTTACGATTTCGTACACTATAACCATTGCTCATTTTATCGGCGTATTTTCTCAAACATAAGTAAATATATAAAAAAACTCGGCCGTTCGAGCCTCTTCAGGGGAGACAGCCCTGAACCCCCCTCATTTTTTTAGTGCCATGAATGCCCTATTCAAACGACATTCATTGACTATGTCATTTTATCTCTCATCTTTCGTGTATTTCGTCTGGTCACCCTAGGTTGAAATTTTTAGGATTGTAGCCCATTTATAGAATAATACATGGGATGCCTATTCTATAGCTTACGAAATAGCGTAAGAATAGATTAAAGCTGTTGTGAACTAATAGTCTTTAAATATATGTAAAATTAAGTCGCATACTTTTATGTCGCAATTTTGGGACACATTTGTCATACAATTTTCAATAAAGGAGGTGAGTGAAAAACTCGGCTGTTCGAGCCTCATCAGGGGGAGAACCCCTGAACCCCCCTCATTTTTTAGTTTCATGATTGCCCTATTAAAACGATATAAACTGACTTCGTCATTTTATCGCTCCTCTTTCGCGTATTTCGCCTGGTAGCCCTATGTTGAAATTTTTAGGAGTGTCACCTATTCATAGAAAAATACATGGGATGCCTATTCTACAGCTTACGAAATTGTGTAACAATAGATGAAAGCTGTTGTGAACTCATAGTATTTAAATACATGTAAAAAATACATGGAATGCCTATTCTACAGCTTACGAAAGAGTGTAACAATAGATGAAAGCTGTTGTGAATTAATAGTATTTAAATATATTTAAAAAATACATGTGACCTATTCTACAGCTTACGAACTATTGGAACGTTAGATTAAAGCTGTTGTGGACTCATAGTATTTAAGTAAATGTAAAATGATGTCGCATTTTCGTGTCACATTTTTCTGACAATTTTCAATAAAGGGGGGTGAGAGATAAAATGGCATAGTCATTAATAAAACAAAAGATTCCTATTTCATATTAACATAGCATTTATAAGTTCATAATCATAAAATTTTTAAATCATTTATCTTAAACTTACATTTAAAAACAAAAACTGGATCTTTCAATCCCAGTTTTCCAGTCATTATCACCGCCGCTCACCCCTTTAAATATCCTTAAATTTCTGAGTGGGGTGCTCAAGCTTCCCAAACCTTTCGAGTTATCGGGCCTCAGTTCATCTCCTAACCAGAAACCTTTTGCAAATCCAGCCATCGCGTGCAATGGGAACTCGGAAACACGAAATGTGTCGTAGTTGCAACTTTGTGTTCCAAAAAAGAAAGAGAGTTGCTTAAGTATTACTTCCGCGAACGATTAATGCTCAATAAATAATTTCAACATTTCTCCGTGTAACCCTCGTGCCCCCCCCTCCACCAACCCCCCGTTAATAATCGACGAAAAGATAAGAGAGCGAAAAATCATCGGAACCCGAATAAGAAAGAAAAAAATAAAAAACAACAACAAACCAGATGTCTCTTGCTGCTAATCGTCTGTTTCCGATTTCCTACGCCTATCGCATTTCCGGAAGAGCAGAATAGAAAGAATCGTGTTCATTCTGCCCCCCACCCGGAAAAATCTGTAATTCCGATCGCCCTGTATATATATATATATATATATATATATGTATAACAGTGACACGAAAAGGGTTGAAATCGAGACGATTGGAGTCGGAAATCATCAGGTAGTGGATCTGTTAGCGGGTCTTCCCTCCCTCCTGTTCTATCGTTTTTCAGCGGGACGGGGCGCCTCCCCCCCCTCCCATCCGATAGGCGTGGCGATAATGCGTGTGTGTCCCCGTAAATAGTGTCGCTAAAGGTGTTTGCATAGCCAAGTAACTCTGCGAGAGATATTTTTCCCTGGTTCATTGCCTCCAGAAAGAAAGAGATGATGGGATGGTGATTGGGGCTTAAAATATGCGTTTCGATCTGTCATCTTCCAATTTTTTTTTCGTGTGCTTGTGGTTTTCCGCGTCTTTAAATAAAACATGACTTGTCGAAGGGTCGATAATCGGTTGTCTGTCCCGGTGATAAGGAGGGAGGCGGTGAAAATGTCGCCGTGCGGTGCAGGTGTGTTCCCACCAGATACACTGTACACTCTCTGGGTGTTTTTTTTTTTACCCTTTGAGGCAAAAACCTTTCCCAATGCTGAAAAAAGGGCGGCCGTTGCCATCGCTCGAATTAACGACCAGCAAGATGGCAGACGATCGAAACGTTCATCGCATGTCACAGATCTAGAAACCTCTTTTTTGACGACAGCTAGCTATGCCGGCACATATATCAGCTTCAGCTTATATATTACAGCTGAACAGCTATTTCAGCTTATGTCAGCTGAAATAGATAAGCTGAATATATTCAGCTTATCTAACAGAATACCGCACTGAATGGCAAGACCACTACAACGCGTGGCAAATTAGACGCCCTAGGGCTGCATTCAGCTGTATTCTATATTACTAAAGGAAGAAGAGAGAGACCATGGTCCACTGAGGTAACGGTGGTTAGACCAATGAAACCGGGACAAGCCAATACCTCCTAGAAGGTAAAGAAAGCCTAACAATTCCTACGTCACCGGGCTTTGACGTCATCACTAGGCCTACATTTAACAGTTGTTTTATCACAAAATAAAACTATTAAAAATTTCTGGTGAATTTACTCATAAATAACAATATTTTAATAATTTACGATAAAAAATATAGTTTTACGACGAATGGCAGTTTTTAACCATGGCCAATTAGATTATGAGATAAGGAAATAGATCAGAATGAATAATTTTGTATGAGAAAAGATATTTTCTAATACTTGTTGCATCCACCGGAAATGTTTAAATAGTTTTACTTTTTGAAAGTAAAACTGTGATGACGTCATTTTCGTACTCCTAGTGATGACGTCAAAGCTTGAGTTATTAGGCTTGCTATATGTAGGAGGGGTCGAACAAGCATCTTGCCTGCACATGATGATGATAGCTCACATGATTATGGTAACCCATTTCGCAGAAAAGTGTGTATACAGTAAGTTTACAAATATTTGTAAGCTTCTGCCTGATTTCAAAGGGATTTTATTACAATAACCGATCTAACCAAAAAAGGTTTGTTATGAAAAAGCTTTTCTTTTCGTAAACAAAAGAGCCTCCTGACGACCGTAGTGTCTTTTAGACATGAGACGGGTTCATCCCGACACCGAAAGCCTGAGCCCCAGCCCGAACAGGGGTCGGGCTCTGAAATTCACGATTGTGTTTGGGCTCGGGCTCGTGAGAAGTATCTCCTCTATATTGAACCTGCTCCTTGTAAGCAGGTTTTAAAAAGGGATTCATGGGAGAAATGAACTCATCATTATTAATCTATAAACTTATTGAATACTAGCCGCCTCCGGCGACCAGTTGGTTCGCCATCTTAATAAATCTCGTCCATGGGTAATCCATGGGTCTTCCCTATTTTCGTTCTTATTTCATTAAGTTGGAGAGTGTATCGTTATTCATGAGTGTGATTAAACAAAATTAAAATTGATATTTCTTACATCCTTTTTCTGGATGTAATACATTAGAAATACATGGGGGAAAATGCACAGTTCCAAGTGAATGAATTTTTCCAAAACTTATTCTCAGGTGTATTCAGCAGACGATAAAATTAAGATAAATTGCGCCAAACGTTAGAATCATCTTCTCAAAATCGCACATCAACCCTTTTATTTTTCGCCCAGTTAAAAAGTTGCACATTTTAGTCTCTGAAAATTTCCAAAGCCTATTTTTCTTTTGAGTATGAAACATTTCATTCCTGCTCTGATTTCACATGCACACGATAGTTTAATTAAAAAACAACCTGACAAATAATCTAAACAAAAAAAAGTCGTTTTGCTTTTACTTTTTACTTCAAGAGTCTGAATCATTTAATAAACATGCCAAATATGGCAACCTAGATATGCTTAAATTCTCACTCATTCCACTGCGGGGTTATAATTGAGAAATGGCGAAACGAAAAAATGAGCCTTTTGCGAAACGTTTTTTATCGATTTCTCCTAAAATAATTCGAATTTCGAAAAAATTGCTTCGAGGTATGTCAGGACCCGTCCTGGAGAATTTCCATACAAAATTTTGTAGATCTAAGATCACCCGTTTCGGAGCTACGCGAGACACAGACAGACAGACAGACAAACAAACTAACTAACCAACAAACTAACTAACCAACCAACTAACGGACAGTTTACACACTGTTTTATTTATATAGATGAGGAATTAGAAAGTGCATTAAGAATTTGCTATTAGTGTCTAATTTGCATAAATGGCAAAATTGAGGATATTCTATCCATGAAATCATTGACTTTTATTAATCTATTAGCTGAAATTTCGAACTCTGGTTTTGAAAAATGATCCGGAACTCTAGTGTCTTTTCTCTGTAACAAGAATAGGCTTTAATATCATCCGACCACAAATTCCGCTCTCTTACACCCAAGTCGTCAAGATTCGAGAATCGCCCGATCCTTCTAAATTGGGTGAACGGGTCCCAGAGAAGTGGATTAATGAGGTGAAAACGATCATTCCGGGACGAATTTGCGAAAGCGTGGCCTCCCCATTTCTCGAATTAAGAATCTTTTTTCTTGCTCCTTAATTTGCCGCGGAAAAAAAAATATATAAAAAAAATCTGCACCTTGTAGTAGAATGAGATAATGCCAGAGAGTGTGACTGCTTTGCGATTTGGATAATTCCTCCCCCCCCCCCTCAAGCCTGATTCTCACATTTAATCATTCCGCTGGTCTAGCGAGTGTAGGTGAGGTGTTTTCTTGGCTGACGCCTTCTTCTATAACGACTGTGGGTTTTTGAGTGTCTGTAACGAAAAAGTAAGTCGCTGCAGAATGTGGTTAATGTTTTTATAATCACCTGGCGTGCGTAACTTGCCGATAGCTAGGCGAATGTTCGGCAACAGACGTTCGACATTCTGTTGCTTGAACATACATGTCGCTAAAGTTTGGATGTACTAAAATTTTCTCCGCCGTGGCAATGAAAAAGTAATAAAAATGTTAACATTTCCATTCTAGCAAATGAAAATGGCAATCCGTTATTTCTTCATTTCCTTTTGTTGGCAGCGTTTCTCTGTGGTGTCTAATTCCCAGGCAGCAAAACAGGTTCCCTGAACGTCTTTTAACGTTACTAGCTGTACTTCGACAAAAACCGCTCAATTCAGTTGAAAACGTCACTAAATGTCTCCTGAAATGTCGCTAGAATTTTTTATATTATTACTGTGTAATGTATTGTGTTAGCTCCGAACTTAATCCAATTCTAAAGTCCTATGGAAAGTCGCCAAATTTCAAAATGTAATGAAAAGTCCTCCAATTTAGAGACACATCAATTAAATTGGCAACAGTGATCCAACGGCCACTGCTTTAACCCTTTGAGGCGCAACCCTTTCCCAATGCTGTAAAAAGGGCAGCCGTTGCCATCGCTCGACTTAACTACCAGCAAGAAGGCGGACGATCGAAACGTCTGTGCGGCACAGCCAGCTCTCGTCAAAAAAGGGTCTCTCGATCTGTGGCACGCGATGAACGTTTCGATCGTCCTCCATCTTGCTGGTAGTGAAGTCGAACGATGGCAACGGCTGCCCTTTTTTCAGCATGGGGCAATCTATCCAGCTGTTCTCGCGTTTTTCCATTTTTCAACAGATGCCAGTGCTGTTAAAAAATAATCGTGACCCTTTTTTGACGGGAAAGGACGTGCTCAAAAGTAAAGGATTCTCGTGCAGCTGTGTCACCCGCCACTCTTTTTATAGAAATTCAATCTATTCTTCGTGTCTGGCAACAGTCCAAACGTCCGAGTTGGGTGTTCCCAGAGCGGGAACACTGCGCGTTAAAGGGTTCAATAAGTTTATCGAGTAATAATAATTGGTTTATTTCTCCCATGAATCCCATTTTAAAATCTGTTTACACACACATCGTGCGAGTTAGAAAGCAACAAGATGGCGTCCGCATCAGCGCCCCTGCATTGCTAAGACACCCGTGACGCAATTTGTAAGCAAGTAGCGTCCGTAAGCGAGAGATATCTTTTAATATGGCGTAGTGTGTGCATAAGTAAAGGCGACAATCAGAATGATTGCGCTGCATTCGAAGCCTTAATGATAATGATGATGATATAGAGGGAGAGAATAATTGTGTTTGCATTGTGCACAAGAAAAGGGGGGGGGGTCGTCCTTTTAAGGGGACGAGGTGAAGGTGACTTGAATGCAGAAGCAATGCAATTGTTTTGATTGGTGTTCGATGAATTAAGGCCGTTTCTGTTGGTGGAATTAAGACTGCAACTTTTGAACCGCTTTGTTTTGCCTGTCCGTCCATCAGTGTTGTCGTAAATAGGCAGTGATTACCACAAACTTTGCGTTTTATTATCCCCGTGTACTCTATCATGTACCCTATTGAATAGGGTGTATGTATCTTTTACAGGTTTTTACAGGAGCACTCATAAAAATTATAATATTTTACAATGGATAATCCTTGCATAGAAAGAAATGTTGTGTTGAATTCTACAAAATTCGATTCGCGCTATTTCAGCCGAATAATTTTGTCGCTTTTTAACCAAATTTTAGTTAAATTAACAAACTATTCCGTTGAAACAACAAAATTTTTGATGCAGCAAATATATTTCTTTAAAATAGAACCAACCAAAATTTTGCTGGGCCAACAAAACTTTTTTTTCAGTGGTCTTAAAGCGTATTTTAGATGTGTTCTAAATAAATTTTCATTTTCTATATTCAGAAATTGGGAAAATTTTAAGCAAGTTTATGGCATAGGATATTTTTAGTGACTACTAGCTGAAGTACCCGTCCTCGACGGGTTAGTGAATGCAAATTTCCAAAAAGCAAGAACTTTCGTCAGCATTGTAGGAGTACACAGAATGAATGTACTAGTATGTTGCCAAAGTAAAGAAAGCGAAGTTATAATTTTCATGTATTGCTAAAATATGACAGGTTAGAGAGTAACTATGTAATATCATTTCATTCGCTTGAGTCGTAATTATGGGATGCGCGAACGAATTTTACGCATATTGAAATAATTTTCGCAAAATCTCAAAATTTAATCAACATTTTTGAAAAATTCGAAGCCTAGAATTTAAGTTGAGTGACAACCTATCCTGTCACCCAATTTCGTTTCATTCCCTGCAGTCTTTATTTCGGGATGCTGGAAAAAAATTTCAGCATTTTAAAACGATTTTCGAAAAATCTCAAAATGGAATCAAAATATTTTAAAAATTCTCAACGCCTATAAATTAAGATTAGCAGCTACCTATCATATCAATAAATTTCGTATCATTCGTATGAGTCGTTATTACGTGATGTTTGAAGAAATATAAACTATTTTGAGAGAATTTTCACAAAATCTCAAAATCTAACAAAAATGTTTAAAATTTGGACTCCTATAGTTTATGTTGAGCAACCATCTATCGTGTGACCAAATTTCATATCATTCGCTTGAGTCGTTATTACGTAATGCGGGAACAACGATTCACTCAGTTTTAAACGATTTTCATAAAATCGCGAAATCTGGTCGATTTTTTTTTAATTAGATGCTTCTAGTTTAAGATGAATGACCACCTATCATTTCACCCAATATCATTTTTTCACCTTTGCAGTTATTACGTGATGTGCGAACACAAATTTACGCAGTTTGAAAGGATTTTCGCAAAATCTCAAAATCTAATCAAGATCTTTTTAAAATTCGACGCCTATGTTTTAAGTTGAGTGACCACCTATCATGTCACCCAATTTCATATCATTCGCTGCAGTCGTTTTTACGTGATGCTCGAACACAAATTTACGCAGTTTGAAAGGATTTTCGCAAAATCTCAAAATCCAATCAGGATTTTTTAATAATTGGATGCCTATGTTTTAAGTTGAGTGACCACCTATCATGTCACCCAATTTCATATCATTCGCTGCAGTCGTTTTTACGTGATGCTCGAACACAAATTTACGCAGTTTGAAAGGATTTTCGCAAAATCTCAAAATCCAATCAGGATTTTTTAAAAATTGGATGCCTATGTTTTAAGTTGAGTGACCCCCTATCATGACACCGAATTTCATATCATTCGCTTCAGTCGTTTTTACGTGATGCTTAAACAAAAAAAGCGTCACGGACAGAATGACAGAATGACAGACAGACAAACTTTTTTTTGAGGGTCACATCGGATTCCCAGGTGCTTGAAACGGATAGAAATCGCAAAATTTTTGAATTCCAAGAAATGTACAGACAAAAGTCTAATTTTATTTATATAGATTGTCAAATTTATTTCAATCTGCCGAAATTGAATGCGTTTAAACGGTATACAGAATTCCAGTGGGGTGGGGGGCGCCCATGCATGGAACACACATTTTACTGATGAAAGTATGCGAAAATGGCAAATCTAGAAAATGCATTCCAAAATCTCCATTTCTTAATCCTACACAAAACTGAGCAACGTACGTTTTGGACTGTTTTGAACGTTTAAAACTTATACAAATTTATTTTTTATCCCCCAACAGTATTGCTAAACTCTCTTGGGGAGGGAAAAAAAAGATAAAAAAAATCTAGAGTACTGTTCTATTTTAAAAACGCTCTAAGCGTATCATAATCCATGCGCCGATCCTATTTTTCTTCCTTATCCCATTGAGTTGGAAAGTGTAGCATGATTCATGAGTACGATGCATTTTCCTTCCTCGATCCACAAAACTCTTCTTCGGAATCTATATTAAATCCGCCCACGAAAAGCGTTTTACCATCTTCGCCAGGTATATTCTAATTGTATAAAGACTGTTTGGAATGTGCATCCTAATCCATGAATGGACAGTGTTTTTTCTTCCTTCCTTGTTCCACAAAAAACTGCTTTGTTAGTTGAAATCTATATTAAAATCGTCTAGTGGAACTGTTTTACAATCTTCGGCAGATAGTCTAAATATACTTCTCCTTTTACAAAATAAACTTTAGGGGTTACAATTCTCTAGCTCGATATGAAAGGTATCACCAAGCTACACTACCGGCCAAAAGTATTGCAAGTTTGAGAAATTTAACATCTTTTCAAGAATAAGACCAGAAAAAATGGACAGTAAATTTGCCAGATTTAAATATTTTTGAGAATGTATGTAGTATGATTGGAAAGGATACATCACAAAACAAAATGAGAGATTCAGGAGTTCAATTGCTTTTATTTATTATACTCTTTCTGCAGAATAACCTTGAAATGAATGCTTTATTTAATTTTATTCCGCCGAGCCAAAATGGATTATGATATCTGTAATAACGTATGTATTTTTATGCTATTTTTTTTAATAAATTAAATAATTTTTTTTTTTAACTTAATGCTATTTTGTTTTTGAAGTAATAAATTTGACTTGCTGGCATTAAAAAATATCCATTATATTGATCTTCCTTTTTGACGGGGGAGAAGTGGCTTAATATTGAAAAAGGTTCGATTTCTGAAAAGTGCAATACTTTTGGCCAGGCTTCGCCTCACCATGGCACAGTGGTTATGTCATTGAATCCTCAAAAAATGCCTACAGATTTTGTCGACAAAACCGGCGTTAACGAAATAGCGTTTTTTTTTTTTTTAAAGCAGATTTCAACTCATTTCATTGTCCAACTTGAATTATACGGTGGATACTCATTAACTGAAAATGTCGGTTACGGACCAGGGCCACGCCAAACCGCATTTTGGGTGGTGTCCCAGTCATCGGGTGACACGATATAACCGATAATGTATGGACTCCCTTCGCATTTCAGGAAGCGATTCCCGGAGTGATCATCGCTATTCTTTTCCATATTCATGGACACTTTGACAAAATCACCACCAAAAGTCACCTGCCCTTCTTCTTTCCTTCCAACCGCCTCCCTCCTTAGCGCTTGGAGATAAAAGACCGATTGAAAGACCCGCGACAGGGAGGGAAGAGAACAACTCTGACAGTCATTGACAGTCATGTTTTATTTAAAGACCTGGAAATCACACACACACCACATTGAGCAGAAAATAAAATACAAACCGCACGGAAACAGAGAATGATCGAGCAGTGGCAAGCATATATTAGGCCCCTCCCACAAATTGTGAGAAATGAACCTATTATCCAAACGTTCCCAAACTTTTTTTAAATATTAGATTGCAGCTTTGGTATTCACTGTGACTGTTCTTTGGAAATAAATTTAAAAATATTCAGTGAAACGTCTCCCACCCATCATTCCGCGAAAAATCAGTCGTTAAGAGAGGGGGTCGCTCAAAGAAGTTTAAACTTTTGTTAGAGAAGAAAAAAGGTTGCTAAAAAATATCATTCGTGTTGTTATTTATGAAATTACATATTAACTACCTAAGTAATTATACAAACGTATTTTTAAAGTTTAAATTTTAATTTAATATTTAGAAATTTCTGATTGTTTCATTGTTTTTTCATCTTTTAGCGTACTTCTCCATTTTTTACATCGGACAAATGAGCACTTATCCTGATATTCTTCATGCTTGCCTGATATTATTCATGCCACGCCTGATATTCTTCAATGTTTGCTTTCCTAGTTGCAAAGTAATTTTCAAACACGCATTTGATTCAAAGGAAAAACTACAAAAACATTTTGAAAAAGAACTAAAGAAGGTAAGTACCACAGTCTCATTCTCTATAAATAAAATAATACATTTTTAAGAAAGAAAACTTTATTAGGTTTAAAGAAATAAAAAAATTGGCTGCATGCTGTACTTTGGACCAGTAACATCATTGTACCTTTTATCGGTCCAAGGTACAGTAATGACTGCTCCCGAGTCCCAGTTATCATAGTACAAATATATTTTCCAGAAGACTTTGCCACTTTCAGTATCTAACAAGGTTGTTATAAGTATTTCAACAGAGTGTTAAATGTATAATTCACTTGATTCATTTTATTTTAATGAATGCTTTCGACAACTTTGTTAAAAGTGTTTTATTGATATCAATATATAGTTTCAGTCAACTGTCAAACAGGTTAAGACCACAAAACTAACTAAAAAATCTTTTACTTCCAAGTGTAATATCTAAGGTCCAAAGTCGAATCATGGTCCAAGGTACAACATAAAGTAGTACTGGATCCGCGTCTTACCCTGATTTTTTATTTTTTTTAATGATTGGAACAGTTTTTTTTTCTTCTCAGGAAAAAAATCGTATTAAAAGGGAAAAGTATGATGTATTTCTCATAAAATTCCCGAGTTATTTTGAGAAAATTACATTTTGTACAAAAAACCAAAGAAACTGGAAGTTGTTCCAATGTACAACACCTTCCCTCTACGATAGATGATGACCCATCATGGTCGACTGTAATCCATTCCACGCGACATCCAATGAAAAATGTGACGTATTTATCAAATAACGATTCTCCACCTCACATGATCATTAAGAAAAAGAAAAAGACACCACCAAATCAGCAAAGCGACGTGTTTAAACAGAAAATTACGATACGGTCCTAAGCCCCAACCCTCCCTTTTCCTCCCGGACACTTAGATCGACTAGCGGCTCAATGGGTGATGTCATTTTTACCCTCTTGCGTGCATCGCCAAAGGACAAAAGAAAGAACTAAAAAAACTTGGGCTCGCACAAAAGGAGAGAAATAAATAAATGAATGGGGGGGGGGGAAGATTGTCGCGCCCCGTCCACTTTAGTTCTCTCTCGCCTTCTGGTCGAACAGCAATCCAATTTGGAGGCGGGAAACTCTAATCTCTTTTATTGGATCGAGTCCGGTTGAGATGTCTTTTGGTCTTGTTTCACGAAAGTAGCTTCCCCTCCCCCTCCCTTCCTTTACCCATCGAGAGAGATGGGTATGATTTTGGTACTAAAGCGGACACAAACATGTTTTTTGGGGAGGAGCTAATAAAAAAAAAAAAAAAAAAAATCTGGAGTGACTCCACTCTACTTTACAAACACTGACGATTAAGATCATGACCAAGGATTTCAATCAATTTGAATCGATGAATCATTCAAACATATAGACCCAATGGAAGCTCCATCGAATGCGCCGTTTAAACGCTAGCACACTTTCAAGAATGTCTCCCCATAGGCCATAATGTAAAAGAAATATGGGTCGTAGCCCTGTAGAAAAACTATAAGTCCTATACACATCCAAATCAATACCAGTCTTACGATGGTGATTTATAACTTATATACCCAATTTCAGCTCAATAGAATATAACCGTTTAAAAGCTAGCGCACCTTCAAGAATTTCCTCCCATAGGCCATCCTGTCAAAGAAATCTGGGTCGTAGCCCTTTAGAAAAACTGTAAGTCCTATACACACCCAAATCAATACCGGTCTTTCGACGATGGTTTATAACATGCATACCCAATGGGAGCTCCATCGAATGCCCCGTTGAGGAGCTATCGTGTTCACTCACACACACACACACACACATACATCTCGTAAAAATAGCATGAATGAATTCAGAAGACCTCCAAACGTGTCCATACACCCAAATCTCGAAGTCGAATTTTTTCATGATGACAATACTTGCCTTACAGGGTACATGTTTGGAAAGTAAAAAAAAAAAAACCCTTTTTGACCTAACCAAAACATAGAATAAAGCAATGTAATTTTTTTACATAGAGGGGTGAGAAGCTCATTTATAAAGCAAAGCCCAGAGACGTCCCCAGGGGGAGGGGATGCAATGGGGACCTGGGCACTGCCCGAAGTTTTTTGGTATTTTATTTAATTAGATGTCAATCAATCAAGCATTTTTGTGAGAAATTCTACCTTTTTTCACCTTTGGGCACCAGCCGAAATTTTTTTCTTGCTTCGTCGCTAAAAAGTTCATTTCACTTTTTTTTTTAAAATGCGACAACAAGCTGACTGTGCGGCTCAGCCAGCTGTCGTCGAAAAACGGTCTCTCGATCTGTGGGGCACGCGATGAACGTTTCGATCGTCCGCCATCCTACTGGTAGTGAAGTCGAGCTAGGGCAACGGCTGCCCTTTTTTTCAGAATGGGGCCACCTATCCAGCTGTTCTCGCATTCTTCCCTTTTTCGGCAGAAGTCAGTGCTGTTAAAAAGAATCGTGACCCTTTTTTGACGGGAAAGGACGGTAAAGGATTCTCGTGGGGCTCTGTCACCCGTCACTGTTTTTTATAGAAATCCAATCTATTCTTCGTGACTGGCAACAGTCCAAACGTCCGAGTTGGGTGTTCCCCGAGCGGGAACACTGCGCGTTAAAGGGTTAAGGCTATCGCTTTGTACGAAACATCCTCAGAGAAAATTTCGGTAAGAGCTCAAGCCCAGTCATTGTCCGTGCTTATTGCCCCCCCCTTCCCCCTTCCACATAAACATTCCACAAAAACCCATCTAGTTATGCCATTTCACTCACTATAGCCCTTATACCATCTCGCCTAGCCAATCACGAGAGGGCAAAACACGCCGTTTTTAATATATTAAAGAATAGATCCAATGGAAGCCCCCCTCCGAAGGGCTACACGCTTGGACGAACACGTAACCCCCCCATTCTCTTCACTGATGTTAATGACTGATGTAGCCGACTACGGGTATGTCAGTACGCAATTTGCAAGGAAGAAACAAAAGTTGGTGGTATAACCTCAAGCCCAGGGCGTCAGTAATATCTGTTCAATATTTCATAATCCGTTTTTCTCTGTCTATAGTAAGTATAATGGAAATAGGAATGTGTGTTTTGCGCCATTTTGCAAAGTGATTTTGCGTGGTTTTATTTTGTGATCCGAATGACTGCGTTTTGGTGTTTTTCTTTTTTCGAACGGCAGGCTTTGGATGTGTTTTTTTTCTTTCTTCGTTTTACGTGCTGCGTTTACACATTCGGCGATCATCTGTCTATTGTATTCAATGAGGATATTTAGATCCTTTGTAGACTGAAGTGATAAAATTTCACCATAAACTATTTATTTAACACCTTTTTCTTCAATCCTAAAACTGCATAGTACGTCAAAGTTTAATAGCACTTTAGTGCACATTTAAAATATGAAAGGGTTTCAGATTTTCTCTTTTTTTTTTTCTTAACCCATTTATGCCTAGTGTCCCTTTTTTGGGACGGCATTTTCGCTATGGGTCGAAAACGTTATTTATTTTTCCTAGCCTTTATTCATGAGTATCGAGCCTCAACTCTACAAAATATTTTAACATGACCAAGTAGGATGTTGATATTTTGATTTTTATGCATAATGATTTTAAAAGAAATCATCCCTTGTTCAAGAAGTTGACATCAGAAATTTATCTATTATTTCTGTTATCAGTAAAAATCGAAGAAAGTCGCAAAAATATCCAGGCACAAATGGGTTAAGGGGCAACCTAAAAAGTCAAGTAACCTTTCCACCTCGTCCACCCAGGAATTTTTGCTCGTTTCTGTCCAAGTTGAAAACTCCCGAAACTTGGACTCCTCCCTAATGGCCTTATCACACTGAAGGGAAAATCCGAGCCACTTCGCGCTGGACCCACTTTCCCGACGGACTCGAAGGCGGGGTTATCTTTAAGGGTTGCAAAAGTAAACAAACTCTCTCGGACTCCGAATAGTCATAGCATCGCTGATTGGGCGTGCAGGTTCTTATTTTACTTATCGTGTGTTGGTATATTTACATCGGATGGGCAGCAATCTCTCATTCCAAAGTCCACTTGAACGTTGCCATAATTTTATTCACACGTGATTCTGACATCGAGCCAAGCTGCCAAGCTTCGAACAGAGTCGCCATGGTTCGAAATGGCTTATGACGTCGCAGGAAGAAGTACTCTGATTGGCCGAAATTTCGTCCGACTCGGATTTTTTCCTTCGGAAAGGAAAAAGTTGGAGTTCGCGGTCGTCAAGATAACGGCGGAGAAAATCGGCCGGAAACTTGATTTGCAAGGAAAGTGGGTAGGATTTTTCTCAGTGTGATAGCCCTATAAGTTAGACGCTTCCTGTTGAACGGAACGTGTCAATAATATAAAGACATACCTCTATAAGGTGGACACTCCGGTGTTTTCTGTAGACATCATTTAGGAACATGATTTGTGGGCGTGCACTCGATTTTGTTGCACTTTTCGACAGGGTTGCCAGATAGCAATTTTGGGTTATTTATTGCTCAAATTTGGAGACTAAAAAATAAGTCTCCAAAACTGAGACTATTTTGCCACTATTTTCCATATTGGACAAGAAACTGGCAAGAGCTATAGTTCATTACAAACAAAGAAGAAGTAAAGTTAGAATATGCTGGGTGAAGATTGCAAAACAGTTATAGTTGGCGATTTTAAGGTGGATTTCGATTCCAAAGAAGCGTTTTATGGAACAGGAAAGAAGAGTACATCACACTCATGAATTATAATACACTTTCCAGCTGAAAGAATAAGGAAGGCAACTAGTGACGATGCATGGATTATGATATGCTTTCAACATACGCATAGCACTTTAGTGCGTATTTAAAATTTGCAAGTGCATGTCTTTTAGCACTGCAGTGCTATTAAAATAAGTCGGGTTTTTTGTCGGGCTTAATTAGACGTGATTCCGTTGCATTTCTCAATTTCTTCTTTTTAATGAAAGTTTGCAATTTTAGATGATTTAGCGCTACGCTTGGAGCCGAAAACTAAGCACTCAGTAATGAACTAAGTTTTACGATATCTTAAATATTAGGTAACTGGCAAACGTGACAATTTGTTATAAAGGAGGAGTAAAGTTAGAATAGGCCTGGCGAAGATTGTAAAAGAGTTTGAGTTGGCGATTTTAATACAGATTTCATTTCTGAAAAGTGTTTTATGACACAAGAAAGGCAAACACGGCACACTCACGAATAATGATACACTTTACAACTGAATGGAACAAGGAAGAAAAATAGGGATGACACATAGATGATGATACTCTCTTCTCTTTATAGATAAAATGATAATGATAAATATGATAAAACCACCCACCCCCTCTTTTCACCCCGTTTCCCGCTCTGGGAGCACCCAACTCTGACGTTTTGACTTTTGCCAGTCACGAAGAATAGATTGGATTTCTATAAAAATAGTGGCGGGTGACATCGCTCCACGAGAATCCTTTAATTTTTAGCATGCCCTTTCCCGTCAAAGAAGGGTCAAGATTCTTTTGAACAGCACTGACATCTGCTGAAAAAGGGAAGAATGCGAGAACAGCTGGATAGATTTCCAGATGCTGAAAAAAGGGCAGCCGCTGCCATCGCTCGACTGAACCACCAGCAAGATGGCGGACGATCGAAACGTTCATCGCGGGCCACAGATCGAGAGACCCCTTTTTTTGACGACCGCTGGCTGTGCGTGCACAGCCAGCTGCGTCAAAAAAGAGGTTTCTGTTAGTCTGGGTTCTTTTTATCAGGAGGTAAGAATGTCAAGCGACATATCGTGATGTTTCCATATTGTTTAACCCTTTGAGGTGCAACCCTTTCCCAATGCTGGAAATAGGGCAGCCGTTGAAATCGCTCGACTTAACCACCAGCATATATATTATAATAATTTGTAATTATCATATATATTATAATAATTTGTAAAATTATAATGGATTTGTAATTTTCTTAAGAAAAAAAAAAAGATAATTATGGAAAAAATTTTAAATATTATGCATTTTCTTTATATAAATCCTTACGGATTTATAGCCATTTTAATTTCCAACGCGATGATCGAAAGGTTCATCGCGTGCCACAGATCGAGAGACCTCTTTTTTTGACGACAGCTGGCTGTGCCGCACAGCCAAAAAAGGGTCTTCTCTAGATCTGTGGCACGCGATGAACGTTTCGATCATCCGCCCATCTTGCGGGTCGTTCAGTCGAGCGATGGCAACGGCTGCCCTGAGGGTTGCGCCTCAAAAGGGTTAAAAGCCAAGTACACCCTCCCCCCCCCTCTCGTCCACCCAGGTATTTTTCGCCAGAGACACCCAAAGCATTTCGCTTTCCCAACGGCCGTAGAGACGAAACTAGCGGCCATATTTCATGGCCAGAAGAAAACAAAAGCGAGAAAAAAATAAAAAAAGAAAGGGAAAGGAAAGAAACGAAGACTGCCTTCGAGTCTAATTCTATCGCCGTTCGAAATCGGCGACTTCCCCCCCCCCCCCTTTCGTGACTCGAATTCGAAAGAGACAAAGGGCAGTGCTGCTTGCTGCCCGTTCTGATGATGCATGTTAGACATATAAAAGCGCGACGGACACGAAAAGTGACTGCATAGAGGAGCGTTTTCAGTCTTCGAGAAAGAAACAAATGATCCGGAATGAAGTAGAATATAAAACGCTAACATGTTTTCTGTCTTCAACGGGTTCTGATGAATGAAGCGGAGAGAGATGGGTCTTATTATTATTAGCACTCGGGTGTTATTTCTTTCAAGCACGGGATTTTTGTCTACGCGACGCGCCGTGGTCACTTTTCCGTTGGTTTCATGTTTTCTGCAGAGGGATTGGATATGGCTAACGGAAACAGGGACTATCCCTTCAGATGATTTTCAAATACAGTGAAACGTCTCTGAGCGGCCATCCCCACCGTACCTAGAATTAGGGATGGACGCGAGACGAAAAATAGGAGTCTCGCGTCTCGCAAAATAGCCTAAAAGCTTTGTCTCGTCTCGCAAAAATCCCTATATCGTAATGTTAAAAATGTGTGTCTCGTCTCGCAAAAAAGCTGTAAATCTCTGTCTCGTCTCGCAAAAAAGTCGTCTCGTGTCCATCCCTACCAAGAATATTGGGCCGCTCAGAGAGGGTGGCCGTTCTAAAGGGTTTTATGTACTATTATAAGATAATGGCTATAATGCGTAATATAAAACAAGTCTGACACATATTCCTTATTTAAATCTTACCTAAAGAGAAAATAGTATGCTCCCTTACATTTTTTGAAAAAAGGATACAATTTGTGTCTGTTAAGTTTTGTACTTTTCTCTGAAACAACCCTTTTTCAAGTTCGTTTTTTTGCTTTAAAAAGTAGATCTCTTATCGAATCGTTTGTAACCGCTTCGGAATTTTCAATCATTTCATCGATTTTCCCTCAGGCAGAGATTCGACTCTATATCGTATCTCGAGATTTTCCGGTCAAAATTAAAGCATGGAGTGAGTAGAATTTCCCGAGAAATGAGGTGGGCGATCCCACTTGTTGGTCGTTAAGAGGGGGGTCGGGTGGCCGCTGATAGGGGTTATTTTAACGTTAGGGTCTAAGAGCCTAAATATCCGTGGCATGAAGAATCGGCCGTTTAGAGGGGGGGGGCACTGACAGTGATCCTTTTCCTTTATAGGGCAGAATGGATTGAATACATTTTTTAAAATATCTGAAATTTTTCCAGTCGTGTGCGTATATAAAATCTGGAAGAATTTCAGATTTTTTAAATTTTCTTTTCTTTCTTGAATCGTTGTGGATGAGTCTAACTGGATTTACGGATTTCCCGAAGGTGCTGCTGCAACTAGGAAGCTTACCAAGATCTCATCGGGAAGATTTCCGATACATCGTGGATGAATACCGGATACCGTAACTGATAAATCAAGATTTCCCGACTCATGACGCCACAACCAAAGAAACGACCATCTATGTGCTACCACTAAGCTGTCGAAATCGTTCTGATGTCGGACTCTCTGTCGAAAATACCAGTGTTTTTTTCCCCGGTGCGTTAGCTGCAAGCAAAAACTGCTTTTTGGTACCGGATACTAGAAGATAAATGAGTGTTTTACTGTGTGTATCATGAATTGTTAAGTATTTCAACGAAAGATTCCCCTTTCCTGGGCACGCGTGAGTTTCCCTTCCTGTCAAAAAATGCGCCCCTTCCTGGATCGATGTCCCCCAAACCCATCGGAAATTCTGATGACAATGCAGTCGTTTGAGAAATTCTAGAAAAATGTGAGGAAGCAATGTAGTTTGATGGCTCGATAGGTCCCTGTGTTACTAATAGTGTTGGTATTAAGAAAAATACACTACATTGAAAATTCCAACCTTCAGACCAAGCAACCAATAGTAATAGAAAACCGCAGATTATAGGTGTGCGTTTTTCAGAAGCTCGATTCTACATGCAAACAAAAAAGTTTCACGTAATTCACTAATCAATTGTGAAAATACACTCAATCTCTGAATGCGCTAACTTAACTGCTACAGATCGTAAAATCAAGATTTTCTAGATTTAAGTCCACCCAATCCCTGAATGCTCTAACTTAACTGCTACAGATCATAAAGATGAAATTTTTTGTAGATTTAAGCCCTTTGTCGTGACTCCTGGATTAGTAATTTCGAAAATGAAAGGGTTGTTTAGCTCAATTTTGTGACGACTGTGAAAAACCCATCACTAACTATCACTGACAAATATCCTGCTAAATTCTTCGAGTTACTGTTTCAAGGTTTAAGCGAAATAAATGGATTCTGTGTTTTGTGACTTACAAAGTAACAAAAGGACGAGAAGTTAGGATATTGTTTTTTTCGCCGTCTGGTTTTGTTAATAGGCTGCATATAGTAGATGCTTAATGTTAGTCTGGGTTCTTTTTATCAAGAGGTACAAGTTAAGAATGTTAAGCGACTGGTCGTGATGTTTCTATACTGTTTAACCTTTTAACGCGCAGTGTTCCCGCTCTGGAAACGCCAAACTCTGATGTTTTTTACTGTTGCCAGTCACGAAGAAGAGATTGGATTTCTATAAAAAATAGTGGTGGGTGACAGAGCTCCACGAGAATCCTATACTTTTGAGCACGTCCTTTCCCGTAAGAAAAGGGTCACGATTCTTTTTAACATCTCTGACATCGGCTGAAAAATGGATGAACGCGAGAACAGCTGGATAGATGGCCCCATGCTGAAAAAAGGGCAGCCGTTGCCATCGCTCGACTTCACTACCAGCAAGAGGGCGGACGATCGAGACGTTCATCGCGTGCCATAGATCGAGAGACCCTTTTTTTTGACGCAGCCGGCTGCGTCTTGCTGGTAGTTCAGTCGAGCGATGGCCTGTCTTTAAAAAAAGGGTCTCTCGATCTGTGGCACGCGATGAACGTCTCGATCGTCCGCCCTCTTGCTGGTAGTGAAGTCGAGCAATGGCAACGGCTGCCCCTTTTTCAGCATTGGGAAAGGATTGCGCCTTAAAGGGTTAAACGTAAGCAGATACCTTAAAATAGGGTTGTTTCATTTCGGACAACCTGTATTTATAAATAATAGAAGTTCGCCAGCATAAATATATCCGGCTTATTAAGAATTCGAAGCATTCCAGTGAGTTCCTTCCTATCTCTTTCAAAGGCCACAGAGCAACTCAATTTGACTACAAATGACTCATTTGGACTGTCTCTCTCTCTCGGCACAGCTCCCGGTTATACCAAAAACAGGGGTAGGAGGACGGGGGGGGGGAGTAAAGGGAAACCCATTTGCCCCTATTAAACCGAATCTATGCCCCTCATTAACGTTGGCCGAAGCACACAATTTTTCATCCCTTTTTTTTTGACGAATCTCCCATTAAAAAATCCCTCGAGGTGGGGAAAAATAAAATATAAAGCGAGACCGAAATATAAAAATCAATTACATATCAATTTGGATCCGGCGTCGAAGAAATGGCGTAATGTTATGTATGAGGTTTTGGAAACATCGGGTCCCGTCTCCGTTTGTGTATATAGAACATTCAAGGTGAATAGAGGGGTGTGGTGGAAAAGCGTTTAATAATTTATATCTTTCAAGCTCCTCTTGCTGTCTGGATACTGCTGTGTATTTCTTTTTTGTTGTGTGTACGGATGTATAGAATGGCAGGGGTTCATTTCGAACGGATTCTCGTATTCGCGAGGTGAAAAACGTCTTCGTTCGATGGCACAATCGCTCTTCTGTCTGTCTGTCTTGGTTGGCCAGTAGCATATGCCTAGGTTAAAAGGTTGGTCAGGGGTATATACCTAGCAGCAGGGCTCGCGCGTACCCTAATAGTACCGTGACGTAAATGTGAAGTCACTGCGACGTCGCGAATGAGTCACAAATAAGTCGCCTTGACTATCTAATGTCCTTCTGCAGCAACGTCACAACGTGACGTCAACATGAAGTTACACTGTGACTTGTGCACGACATTGTGACTTAACGTCGCATAAAATGCGACGTTACAGGGCCGTCCCATTCACAGCACTGTGACTTAAATGTTCCACGGATTTAAAACTGAAAAAAAACTTTTTTTTTTTTTTTGGAGAAATTCGCAAAAGTACTTAAAATTCACAAAATCATTAAAAAAAAGTATTAAGAAAATAGCAATATCGCAAAGTCGTAAAATTGAGTCGCATGGTGCTTTCAAAAGGAGCAAAAATTGCGAAATGTCGCAAGATCTGGCAAGACGTCACAAACGATGACGTCACGTTGACGTCACAAAGAAGTCGCAAGCTATTGTCACTGGCAAGTCACACTGTGACTTCCAGTGGACGTCTCTAATGATCAACAATGTGACTGCGACCTATCTGACTCACAGGGACGTCACCGCGACCTCACTGTGACGTTCCGTGCTATTAGGGTACTCGCGTTTGTCAATTGAGACTTTTTGAAAAAAGGGACTCTCATTTTCTAAAACTGCGAGTCAAAGTTTGACATGCAAAATGTCTGTCCATTTGTTTCAATACAGAAATCCTAAAATCATTGTAGCGCTCAGCATTTCGCAAAGATAACGCTCGCAAGTTGTACAGCGAAATGCGCGTATGCAAAGAGCCTCGTCTGCAATATTTGACACATTTGGACTTTCCCAGGTTGGCCAATCTGCAAAGCTAGTCTGCATGTTCGATACACGATGTCCATGTTTGCTCGAAATACCGATCTTCATCATTCAAGTTGAAGATTTGTATGTTTCTAAACACAGGCACGTGTGAATCTCCACTTATTAGCTTTGACCTTAATATTGAGCAGTAAAATCGTTCACTACTTAAAGGAAAAATAACGTATTATTTAATGCTACAGTTAAAAAATAATCAATTTTTAAAACTGTTTATTATATTCCTTCCATTTTCCAAAAATGGACTCGATTACTTTTATCGATAGTGAGCCAGTCTGACTCGCATATTTTTATGTCTGGAGCAAGCACTGCCTAGTACAGTTGGGCAGTATCGCAAAATACATGCATTTGAATCACAATTTCAAAATACATATTGTATTTTGTATTTTCACTAGTAAAAAGCAAAATATTTTGATAATGTATTTTAAGATACATTTTCAATGTGTCTTGCATTTTCAAAATACTGAAAATACATTTTGTATTCTGACCTTCAGTGAATCATAACACCCCAGATTGCTCGCTGTAGCGGATCCAGGGGAGGGATTAGGTATTTTCAGCCCCCCCCCCAAAGAGATTGCTAAAGGGTAACATTCTGCTTTATTATACACTTTAAATAGCTAAAATGATCATACTTTATTACTTAGCCCCTCCCAAAAGCCTAATACATTGGTTTAGACTAAAATTTTGTTTTATAGTACATTTTAATTGGGTGAAATAAGCTTTTTAAAAAATTTAGCCCCTCCCAAAAAAAATTTCTGGATCCGCCACTGCTCTTCAGGTAGAACAGCCTTAAGCAGTAGCGGATCCAGACATTTTTTTGGGGAGGGGCTAAATTTTGAAAAAAGCTTATTTCACCTAAACAAAATGTTCAATAAAGCAAACTTTTAGTCTAAAGTAATGTAAAACATTTTGGGAGGGGCTAAGTTATAAAAAAAGATCATTTTATCTACTTAAAATGTATAATAAAGCAAAATGTTACCCCTTAGCAATCTCTTTTGGGGGGGGGGCTGAAGCCCCTAGCCCCTCCCCTAGTTCCGCTACTGGCCTTAAGGAATTACTGTGTAAAATTCCATGAGTTTGATCCCCGCCCTCCCAGAATGATACGTTAACCTGTCTCGATTTATCGGTTTGTAATGGTATTTAGTTCAGCTTGTAAAGAGAAATACAAAATACAGTAGAACCTCGATTAACCGAAATCTGTTTCTTCTTCCCCCCTCTTTTTTTTTTTCCATCATCAAAAAATTACTTTTTGGTGGAGATTCTGAATTTGGTTCGGTTTTGGAAAACTGTCAATATGGAAGACTGCATTTATAGGATCGGTGACGCGTGGGAATCTATGCCGCAATTTCGCCAACTAAGACGAAGTTGGCGAAACTTTTGCCGATTTTTACTTTCCGAACATGTACCCTGTAAGGAAAGAATTGTAATCATGAAAAAATTCGAATTCGAGATTTTGGTGTATGGACACGTTTTGAGGTCTTCTGAATTCATATATGCTATTTTTACGAGATGTATGTATGTATGTGTGTGTGTGTGTGTGTGTGTGTGTGTGTGTGTGTTTGTGTGTATGTGAGTGAACACGATAGCTCCTGAATGGGGCATGCGATGGAGCTCAAATTGGGTATATAGGTCGTAAACCACCGTCGCAAGACCGGTATGGATTTCGGTGTGTATAGGACTTATAGTTTTTCTACAGGGCTACGACAAAGATTTCGTTTACATTATGGCCTATGGGGGAAAATTCTGGAAAGTGCGCTAGCGTTTAAACGGTGCATTCGATGGAGCTCAAATTAGGTATAGATGTTATAAACCACCATCGTAAGACCAGTATTGATTTGGATGTGTATAGGACTTATAGTTTTTCTACAGGGCTAAAACAAAGATTTCTTTTACATTATGGCCTATGGGGAGAAATTCTTGAAAGTGCGCTAGCGTTTAAACGGTCCATTCGATCGAGCTCCAATTGGGTATATATGTTATAAACCACCGTCGCAAGACCTGCATTGATTTTGGTGTGTATAGGACTTACAGTGTTTCTACAGGGCTACGACAAAAATTTCTTTTACATTATGGCCTATGGGACGAAATTCTTGAAATTGCGCTAGCGTTTAAACGGTGCATTCGATTGAGCTTCAATTTGGTATATATATATTTGAATGATTCATCGATTCAAATTTATTTAAATGCTTGTTAATGATCTTAATCGTAAGTGTTCGGAAAGTCGAGTGGAGCCACTCCAGATTTTTTCAACTGGCTCCGATGAAAATGCTACAGACATTGTGAAAGACAGTGTTACTGACGTGGAAGATGCAGGCTTCCAGTGGCTCAATGATGAGGAATCAATAGAAGTCCGAAAATCTCCAAAAGAAGATGATGATGATGAAGATGAGAATGATTCTGGAATAAATAAGATCAGTAACAATGATGCTTTTGAGTGTTTATCAAAAGGCCTTGTGTGGTTGGAGCAACAGGAGCAGTGTGGTTCCTCTGAAATCATGCTCTTAAGAAAACTTTGGGATAGAGCTGCACCGCAAAGGACGGCCAGATAACCAGATGAAGCTTCCCTTTAACGCGCAGTGGTTTCGCTCTGAGACCACCAAACTGTTGACGTTTTGACTGTTGAAGGTCACGAAGAATAGATTGGATTTCTATCAAAATAGTTGCGGGTGACATAGCTCCACGAGAATCCTTTACTTTTTAGCACGTCATTTCCCGTAACAAAAATGGTCACGATTATTTTTTAACAGCACTGACATCTGCCGAAAAATGGAAGAACGCGAGAACAGCTGGATAGATTGCCCAATGCTGAAAAAAGGGCAGCCGTTGCCATCGCTCGACTTAACTACCAGCAAGATGGCGGACGATCGAAACGTTCATCGCGTGCCACCGATCTAGAGACCCTTTTTTGACGCAGCTGGCTGTGCGCGAGCACAGCCGGCTGTCGTCAAAAAAGGGTCTCTAGATCGGTGGCACGCGATGAACGTTTCGATCGTCCGCCATCTTGCTGGTAGTTAAGTCGAGCGATGGCAACGGCTGCCCTTTTTTCAGCATTGGGAAAGGGTTGCGCCTCAAAGGGGTAAACCATTGTAAGTTTTTGTTTCAGAAATAAATAAATTAAAATAATAAATGAAAACAAATTTAACAGTTAAAATAGTCATAATAACAGTTCAATGACGATACTATATATAAAACTATAGATGATAACTGATGAATTCTCGATTATCCGAAGTAGGTTCGGTCCCAATGACTTCCGATAATCGAGGTTCTACTGTATTTTCGAGACTGTAGCACAACTATCATTTAAAAAGCTGTTGAAAAGTTGCATTTTTTTATAAAAAGAACAGCCTTAGGGGTGTTCTGTCTGAAGAGCGATTATCGTTACAGGACTTTTGAGCATCTTCAAGAACAAACCCACGATGTTAAAACACTCGAAAAAATGAATCGTGCATTTTCAACCTATATGCGTTGGACGGACACAGTCAAGATGTCTGTCGCCTGTTACTTTCAGAAGAAATTCGCAAGCACAAAACTTGGCTTCTAAAATGGGCCGAGGATGGACCTGTTTTTGTAAATATAGCGAAAATCCGTATGTTGAGCATTTTTTTTCTGACTACTACGTTTCTCCTATTTCATCTTCAATGTTCGTTCACAGTGCCACTTGTCTAAGGTGACCATACGTCCCGTTTTTAAGTGGCTTGTCCCGTTGTCCCCAATCACAGCTTTGAGACACCGTAATGTCCCGTTTTTAGAAAGAGAGCAACCCACGGTCACGATTTTAAAAAAGGCCGCTCAAAATCTAAAATCCTCCAATGGCAGTGTCTGTTAAAAAAAAAAAAAAAAAAAAAAGCTGACCTCCCTCCCTTCTCGAGACTGAAGGAAACGCCGGGGGATGTATTGTTTTTGCGTTTGTTCCTTTAATGTTCTTTTTTGTGAACTATTTCAGTTTATTTAATTTTATTTTTTTTTTAAATTCATGTTCCTCTTTTGCTTATTTCTCCCCCCTCCCAATCTCCACTGTATTTTCAGTTTTCACTCTGGTCTTCTAAAAATATTTTTTTTTCCTTCCGAACGACCGTTTCCTTTTTTCCGTGTGCCCTTTTGTTGACATTTCTCACTTTTCTACCTTCCTGCTTTGTGTCGGAGGGTGTTCTTGAAGTCAAAGAAGGTCCTACCCCTTGTACCACCCGAAGTGTACGTCATGCAATATTTTTATAGTACATGTGTCCTTTAGGAAAGGTTTTTATTTTTAAATTAACATTAACACAAGCTTTTTAGGGCGTTTTCTTAACAAATAAAAGATACCCAGAACTGAAATTTAGTCTCCCTACACTATAACCTTCAAAACAGTAGATGTCCCGTTTTGAGGAATAAAATAAATACGCAATTGCCAAAAAAGTAGAAGATGTCCCGTTTCGAGGAATAAAATAAATACGCAATTGCCAAAAAAGTAGAAGATGTCCCGTTTCGAGGAATAAAATAAATACACAATTGCCAAAAAAGTAGTAGATGTCCCGTTTTGGAGGAAAAAATAAATGGTCACGTTACACTTGTCAAGAAACATTTTAAAATTTTCAAAATCTAATTCAATTCAATTTTTTAAAAATCTGTTCAAAATTGGCATGATTTTCAAGTGGAAAAATCCTTAAACGTGTTTATCTTGCTCTCCCCGTCCGACCAAAACGGTCTCGCCACGACCCACTGCCCACTTTCTCGCCTCGGCCGCGACCAAAACAAAAAAGACGACCATCACTTATACACTTACTTCTAACTCTTTCCGACTCTCGTTTCTCTCTAGTGTGCCATAACTTAGCGTGCGGAGAAATACCACTCGCACGCATTGAGCAATCACTGGAACAATACACGGCTCATTTTATATATATATGTTGTTTTTTTTTCCTCCGATGCCCGTCACGTGACTGGTGTGTCGTGCCGGATTGAGCCGTCGAAAGTGTCGGTGCCATCAAAGGGTGCCGCTTCGGCTCATCTGTCAATTCCTTGCGCCCGAGTCACACACACAAACTCGAGTGCTTATTTTATGACTCTTCTACGCTCAAAATGTTCGATTTTTCCCAAGTGATAACCTAGTTATTGTTTTTTTTTTTCTCTTTTTAAATAGAGAGAGAAAGAAAAAGAAGCCCCTCCCTCTTTTTTCCGTTGATAGTAGCCTGTCAGGTGTTGTTAGGGTTGATTTATACGAGAAGCGTCAGGTTGGTGGTGGAGATGAATGCGTTGATTATAGAGTGGAAATCTTCGCGTGTTCAGCCCTTTCGACTTGCATACTGGGTTGTCTGTCTTGATTTTTATGAATTATAGTGTCTCGGGCACTTCTGCTTTTATAGCATTTTGTACCAACCCCAAATCCAGATTAGATCGGCAGAGGCCAAGGGTGTCCATTTCTACCACAAACTTCCGAAGAGTTCATGTGTACCTCATTCGGGAGCCGACAGGTGGCAGCACTAGCATCTACGTACTAGTTTAGAAAAGAAATAAGTTCCCCTACATCGAAGGGTTCTAGAACAGAATGCGTTAAATGGGTCCAAATAAGATAAAAATTGGACTACAGATGAAACAAATGATGCTCTGGACATTTATTAAAAATATTAGTACCAAAATGGATCAATAGATGGCCTTATAACACAAAAGGTGATTACTTGCATCGGGGATTCAAGGTTTTTTGTGTTTTCTTTTTGGAATACGAAATAGTTGAGCAAAGCAGAGTATAAAACTTCTGTCACCTTTCTTTAGCTTTTAATTCTTTCTTTAGCTATAATCTTTAGCTATAAATCTTTAGCTATAGCTTTTTTAGCTATAATTAGCTATCTTTAGCTATAATTAGAGTTCGTGCTACTAAAGGGGGTGTCCAGGTCTCCTCCCCCATTTTGTCTATTTTTGGCTTGACGTTTTGTACGTGAGTGTGTGTGAACGTATGTTATATATATCGCACAATTCAATAAGGATTAGCCTTAGAATACTAAAATTTTTGCCTGCAGGATTGTTTTTAATATCTAGTTATGCTCCTTTTTCAAAGATTGCAATCGATTAGGTAAGTATAGCTGGACAGGGTTCACTGTGAGTCTTCCAAAAGATTTTCTATAGCATTAAAAATTGTATGGACTAATCATTTGTTCGTGTGGCGCGCTGGTCATCAAATCCATTGTTTGGCTGGGGTGATTTTTAAAACAAAAATAAAAGATGTCTATAATTTTTAAGGGTAAGACCAAATATATTTGTACTCGATTTATTTATTTCTTAAACTTAAGTAATGAAAGAGCACTGAAGTTTTTCTATGCATGCTGAGTTCGCAAAAAAAATTTCTTGTGAGAGGGCTCAAGAAACAAAATTTTTGCGTTCAATGCAATACATATATATTTATTTTTAAGCTGAACAAAATTAGTTGATGTGATTAAAGAGAATTAGTTAAGAGAATTCGCTGGATCAACATTGGATTTGTTTTAAGCTAACAAATATATTTCTTTGAAGGGCATCAAAAAATTTCTTTTCTGTTGATTTTCAAATACGGAATACCCAAGGAAACAATTGTTGTTAATTTCAACAAAATTGTAATGTATAATGCGCCAACTAGACAGGTTTTCTATGAATAGGTAGAAATGACATTCGAAGGATTGGCATACAAAACTTTTGTTTTTGATATCAGACCAGCAAAACGGGGGGGGGGGGGGGGGGGGGGTAAGGGTATTGGGGGGGGGGGGGGGGGGGGGGGGGGGGGGGGGGGGGGGGGGGGGGGGGGGGGGGGGGGATGTATTAACGAAGAATTCGTGAATCCACTAAAATATTTTAGTGAAAGCTACCAAACTTCGGGTTATACAAAAATATTATACGAAAATCGGATTAAGCACAAATTTGTTCTAGGATTAGGTGAATTATAAAGTGTTAGAAGGCAAGCGTAATGTTTTTTAAAGTCCAACAAAAATATTTTCTGTTGAGTTCAGGGCAACAAAATTCCGGCTGTTGATTGAACGCAAAATACCAACTTAAAAATTTTGTTTGATTTCAAAACTAAATTGTCATTGTTTCAGTCAACTAAGCGTTATCTGTTGAAATTAGGTATTAAAGATATTAGGTTTGTAACGAAAGATTTTCCGCCACTCCAAGTATTGCTCGCACAGGCAGTCGGCGGTTTGAGTCATTGGAGTCCTGTTGGGCCCTATTGATTGTCAAGCGATGGTGTGTGTGTGTGTGTGTGAGAGAAAAATGACTTGTTTTAGAGCTGCTGGAGTGTTGTGGAAGATCTTGTAAAACAAACATCGTAGATGATTAAAAGTTGAAGGTGTCTTAGAATAGAACATAATCTACTCATCGCATACCAGTATGGATCGCTATCCTTGACAACTGACAAGTTCTGTCGTGACATGGGGGGTGGGGGGCGTGGGGGGGGGGGGGGGGGGGGGGGGGGGGGGTGGAAAAAGTCCGAGCTAGCAGGAATGACAGCAGAATCATGTGTACAGCTTAATGGTACTTACTGTTGTGTATCCTATGAGCACTGTGAAGATTGAGGTATATCGGAAAGTTCAAAAAACGCAGGAAATATGTGATATTAAAGAAGCAGCAGGGCGGCTCTGGCCGGGCCTACTAGGATGCTGAGATGAAGGCCCTGCCTAATCGAGATATATTGAGTGAAGAAGTGATAAAAAAATTCATCCACTCAAAAGAAGAGCTAGCTAAAAGAGTTAGAACTTTAGTGCCATGTCCTTATGAGTGCGGCGAGCTAGTGAGGGGCATTTGCGCCTGATAACCATGACATGATAAGAGTACAATAGGCTGGGTGATGAGGCGCGTGAGGCGTGACATCAAGCAAATCTGGCGGAAAGACATTTCTGTAAGCACAACACCTGATATTTAGTGGAAGCTATGCAGCAACCTTATGATGCTCTCATCGCAAGCCCCATATGGACGAAAATTTTGTCTATTCGAACAAAATATATGCTTTGAAGCAATAAAATTTCTCTTGATTGAAACCAATATACAAGTAAAAATCTTTGTTGGATTCAAGCATAAATGATTAACTGTTCAGATCAACAAGCATTTTCGTTGAAAATAGTATAGAAGATGATTTCGTGGATTGCTACAGAAAGCTTATGATGGGCGTTTCATCGCAAAGGGCATTTGACGAAAATTTGTGTCTATTCAACAAAATATTTCCTTTGAAAGCAATAGAAATTTCTCTTGATTGATACCAAAGATCTAAGAAACATTTTGTTGATTCAACTAAATTGTAATGTTCATGTTCTAGAACAAGCGTTTTCGTTGAATATAGTAGATAAAATATTGTGGTTGGAGGCTATGCAGAATACTTTTAGGGATGCTTCATCCTAAGGTTTCATTGACGAAAAATTTTGTCTATTCAATCAAAATTATTTCTCTTGAAGCGAATAAAAATTTCTCTGACTTAGAACCCACAACATCGAGCAGCAAAATTTTGTTGATCTCAACCCCTAAATGTAATGTGCACCGCTCAAACAAGGTGCCGTTTTCGTTGAATATATAGGATAAAATGGTTCTCGTCCCGGCTCCCGCTACCACAAACCTTACTGATGCTTCTTCAATGCAAGGCATGTGACAGAACAATTTTTTGTTTTCGATTCAACAAAATATTTTACTGAAGCTTTTTTACAAAGTGGTCTTCTGGTTATGGAAAATGTTAAGGATAAATAAAAGATTACGTAAAATTTGATCAAGAGAATGATACACGTTGAAATGTGGTTGGGGGGTGTGGGGTGGGGGGGCAACAAGAGTAGTGTGTTGAAAGTGTCAACAGTAGCATCTGTTGCACTCAAACAAAATGGTAGTGCTTGAAGCAACATTACTTCTTCTGAATTAAAGAAAAAACAACGAAGATATTTTTGTTGTAAAGCAACATAACATTCTGTTGAATCAACGATAATATTGTTGGGATATGACCATTGGAGAAAATTACGCATTTTAAAACAGGGGGCTCTAAAATTTTTTTGAATTAAAAAAAAATATTTTATCAAGTAGGTGGGGGGGGGGGGGGGGTGGGGGGGGCACGGGGGACGCCAATAAATCGCAACCGGTAAGAACTCTTAGGAAATCAGCTAAAGCAAAAGGCTGGCGGAAGTGGTTGCAGAAACAGCCTGAAGGCTTTTGACACGACAATATTCCGTAGATGCTTGAACATATAATACTTACTCGACAAGGTATACATTAAAATATGCTTGTAATACATAGAAATATGCTTAGCTGTGCTAACGAAGGAGAGAACGACCCGATCATTTGCGTTCGAAATTTACGACAACAATTCGTGAAAGTATAAAAAAAAAATAATAATAAAAATATGTGCTAGAAAAGTTGGCTAAATCAGATGGTCTTAGGACGCCATGACACACAAATAACATTGTGACATTTCTGAGAGTCGCTGAGAAAGCATTAAGGAGAAAAAAAAATAAATAAAAAAGACGCATTGAATGTATCGGTTATAACCAATTCAGCTGCGTTGTCACATGCCTGCCACAGAGTGGCCACATAAAATAAGAGGTCACGGCAGGATTTATTAAGTCGGGGATGATGGTGAATAACGACGCAATGGGTTTAATAGAAACTCAAGAAATGACTAAAAAATTGAGCTCATAAAGTGTAGAGTTGAAAATTTGTAATTTTATTTTTTCTTTTCTTCTTTTGAGCGTGGGGGTGGTTATAAAGACCTTATACACAAATTTAACGAACAGGTGGTCTTGCTTCTTCTTGAATAATTGCACTATATGTGTTCATTATACGGGGGTCGTGCCCCACACAAATCAGTGCACTAAGATGTTTATTTCGTTTGATCATGAGTGAGTATGACACAATACAATTAGATTCCTCGCAAATGAAAAGGTACAATCATTTTTAGTGCGTATGCCATTAAAAGTTTCGTGGGAATGAAAATGAATTATAAAAACTTAAATTTTTATGTGGGCGTTCCCGTAATTATAAAATATAATTTTAAAGGTAAATATAAATTCCTGCATTTAGTAAATAATGTGCATCCTTACGTTATTGATTAGCAAATGTCAGCGCATGTCGGCAATAAATAGAGCTGGGGGATATGTATAAAAAAAAGTTAGTTGAAAGGCGACATATGTTGCTTGCTATAGTCTCTGATTACTCACTGTGTTTTGTATATAACATAATTTAAATTCGTTTTATTTGAATTTACTGTATGTGTGGCGGATGGGCATTTGAATTAAATGTGAGTAAAAGGGAAAGCTTTTATGAGACGAGGAGTGGCCTTTGTTGCAGGGCAGATTTAGGGCATAATACTTTCAAAAAATGTAATTTTCACATACAAAATAGAGCATTGATTTAAAAATATTAAAAATGCAAAGTCGACGAGATAGCTTTTTCTGAACTGAAAAATGTCAGAATAAACACACTACATGGTAGTTGTTTCAAAATAGCACAGGACAAAATACTATGGTGAAATTTTAAAGTATTTTACTGAATTGAGAATGATAAATTCTGCTATACAGCTCGCTCTGCACACGCTCGCTCTCGCTTTAGCACGTCTCTTTACCTCGTACAAAAAAAAGAGGTCACGATTACTTTTTACACAGTCACAGGACATCTGGCTGAAGAAAATTGGGAAGTAATGGCGAGAACACGCGCTGGTATTAGATTGCCGCACTCGCGCGCGAAAAACGCGCGCGCGCAGCCTGTTGCGCATCGCTACTAGAGCTGAGAATCCACGCTACCGCACTCGCAGCGCGGGGGGGCGAGTCGAAAACGTTGAACATCGTCGTCTGTCTAGCAGATCGAGAGTACCGTCTTTTTTTTTTGACGCAGGCTGGTCTGGTGGGCTTTCTCTCTTGCTTCAGTCTTTCCTCGCTTTCCCTTTATTCTTGCTGGTAAGTGAATGTGCAGAGAGACGCTGGCAATATAACCGTGCTGGCCCTTTTTTCAGCATGGGAAGAGTGGTTGCCGCCTCAAAGGGTTCAGTGGAAATATCGGTTATTATTCTGTTGGAGATATGCACCGATGAATTAACGAATATAAACGAATTAGCTGTGATCCTGGGTAATGGAATACCCCGATCATTAAAACTAAATTCTCACGCGGCCCAATTGCGCTATGTCGGCATGAATTTGGCCGTTCGCAACTATGTCTATATATATATTTCATTCGAGTCACTGCCCTACTTGAACGAATATTTCTAGACTTTGCATCGACTATGTCGCGATCTGAAATATGCAAAACGGAAAACAGGACCATTCAATTCCTGAATTTCCAGCTACAGTCGGTTATTTTTGGCGTCTCTCTCGCGCTCTCTCGGGTATTCGGGCGCTCGGAAAAAAAAGGATCGAACGATGGCTGATTAATCGATCGCAGATATGTCAGTGGGCAGTTCCAACCAGAAAGTTTGACGGGCCCGATTATCGGGGAGGGTTTTCTCATTAGCATGGATCTCGTCAGGAGGGACTGGCGTGGGGGGCCTTTATGAGTTTTCTTCGTCGAACTTTAGCGGTATGTTCTTAGACGTCTACCCTATAGCCCCCCCCCCCGATTTCGATGGAAGCTATGGGCGTGAGTCCCTGAACCCCGGCTCCTACATGGCCACTGCCCCCCGAGTGAAATCCGCTTTGTTCTGCGCACGATGACATGATCGCATAGCACAGGAGAGACAACTCTGCGGCGTGCGACGGGTGGTAGTGTAATGCCGGCCTTGAGCGCGCAACCCTTGTTCCCGGCGATAAAATGCTGGAAAAAATCTGGAGTGACTTCCCACTCGACTTTCCGAACACTTAACGAATTAAGTTCATGACCAAGCATTTCAATCAATTTGAATCGATGAATAATTCAAATATATTATACCAAAATGAAGCTCAATCGAATGTATCGTTTAAAAGCGCTAGCGCACAGTTCCAAGACTTTGCTGCCCCATTAGGCTATAAATGTAATAAGGTAATTTTTTTGGCGTAGCCCTGTAGAAAAAACTATAATGTCGCTAATATACAGGGTCACACAAATCGATACCGGGTCTTCACGATGGTTGGTTATTAACGATCATATAGGCGGACAATCCCAATTGGATGGCTCGCATCGCATTGGCCGCCGGTTCAGGAGGCTAAACCCGTGTTTGCAGCTGAAAACTCACAGTTCATCTCACTATCTGTCACGATCAGCATCACACACAACACACAGCACGATACACCATCATTACAGTTTACACCACCATACCATCACTCTACATACACACTATCATACTAGTACAATCTCGTAAAAATAATAGCATCCATGAATTCAGAAGACGCTCAAAAAAACAAAAAAAAAATTCAGAAATGGGGGGGGGGGGGGGGGGTGGGGCGTGTCATATACACGCCAAATCTGCGAATTCGAATTTTTTCAGGAATGGACAATTTACTATTCCTTACAGTGGTAACATGTTCAGGAAAGTAAAAAGGGTCAGGCGCGTTGTGCCATCACTCGACGTAGATAAATAAACAAGCAAGATGGCGGACGGATCGAAAACGTTCATATGCCTGTGCGGCCAGCAGATTCGAGAGACACCCCAAAGGAAGGGGTCTGCTCGTATCTGTGGGCAACGCGGATGAACGTTTCCATCGTCGGGGGCGGGGGGGGGGGGGGGTGGGCCGAGCTCGTTGCGGGTCGTTCATGTCGAAGGCAGATGGCAACGGCTGGCCCTTTTTTCAGCGATTGGGAAAGGGATTGGCGCCTCGAAGGGTTTAGAGAGAATCAAACGGCAGAGTACGGGGCCGTCAGGTAGATAAAGTGAATGCGACACTCGACGCAAACACATCTCGGATACTTTTCATGGTAATGAATCCATATCTCATTAAAACCGCCCGTCGCCTTTACATTAGTGCTGATCAATAAACGATTGACGCGGGAAGCGAACAGGATTGCAGATCTTCGTTCGTATTTATAGAAGGTCGCGCACCATTAACAATGCAATCGACATGCCATAGTCAGGGACAAGCTTTATAAACGTCCAAAGGATTAGTCGAATATATAATATTTCTGCATTGAACTGACTGACTGTGACTGACGTTGGTATCAAGTACCAAAAATCCCGCGCGCTAACTCCATATTTATGGGGGGAGGGGGTGGAAACAAACTGGCACATTCACGTTTCTTCTACACATATCCTCACCCGTATCGCCCCGCCCTACCGCAGCTTGCTTCGCGTGTGCGTAACAGAGAATCGCTATACAGAGAGCGACTTGTGAAAATAAAATGTTTTTTATTAAATCGAGGATAAAAGTGAAGCCTGAGAGAAAGAAGTAAAACTGCAATAAACCTGTTCGTAATGAGCTTCCTTTTTAAAACAATATGGACCACTCATGTGTATAGTATCAGGATCATTGCAAGCAGACGTTGGTTTTGAGGGTCGTACGAGTCTGTAAAAGTGAAATTCGGATGATTCCCTATGATCTTAAGGCTGAAATGAAAGCCAGGCTGTTTTAAATTCTCTTGCGGATTGTCTCGCAATCGAGTTGGCGATACTCACTTGACTTTCGTGCGGGGAGAGAATTTATGGGCAAGCCGCGCGCTTCCTCGGCTTTCGGCTCGCGCCTCCTTCACTATTATTTGGCTTGTTATAATGGCTGTTTAATTGGATTTCGCTCCCAGGGCCAAGGATTGCTGCGCAGGGACAGTCTGGTAGCGCGCGTGAAATGAGAAGACAAGACGTTAAAATCTGAATGTTGTTTCAGGTAGCATCAACTCGGACGTTCATTTCACGTTGTGACGTACGGAACCTTCTTTTGAGGTGGTATGCATTGAACCCTCTGAGGCGCTACCCTTTCCCAATAGGGATGGACGCGAGACGAGACAGAGATCTTAACAGATTTTTTTGCGAGAGACGAGAGCACACATTTTTAACCATTATGATATAGGGATTTTTGCGAGACGAGACAAGGCTTTTAGGCTATTTTGCGAGACGCGAGATGTTTATTTTTTCGTCTCCGCGTCCATCCCTATTTCCGCCAATGCTGAAAAGAGGGCATGCCGTGGCCGCATCGCCCCGACTGAACGACCCCGCCAAAAGGGCGGACGATCGAAACGTTCATCGCGTGCCGCAAGAATTCGGAGAGATCTCCTTGTTCGGACGACAGCTGGCTGTGTCGCGAGAGCGCAGCTGGCGTAGAGGGGTTCTATGGGTGTGATGGTTTAAGGCTTTTAACGCATAATTATAAGGAAACTTTTATAGAAGACATAACTTCACTTTTAGTTATAAAGTAAAGCTAGTGTTTTATTTGTAACTAAAAAGGAAAAATAAAATTTAATAGTAAAAATAAATTTTTTTAAAAGCAGGAAGCTTTTTTTATTTTATTGTGGAGCCCTAAAAGGCATAAAATAAAAATTATTCTCGCAAAGATAGACTATAAATGAATGAAATTTAAATATTTTTATTTATTTAATTACAATTCAATAAAATAATCAATGAGATAAATTTGAAATAATTAAAATATTTAACAAAAACATTCATTGAATTCAACAAAGGATTTTGTTCATGGCAAATAAAATATTGAAATTGACAATTTTTGTTCAACGCTTTTTTTCAGTGTTCTAAAAAATCCATGTTTTTTTTTATGAATGAAATTACTTTTTCCCTTCACGTTTAGGTGTAGGTATAAGGGTGATAGTTAAGAAGATAAAAAATAATACATTAAATTTATCGATACAGCCATTCAATATATGAAATATAACACCGTCAATGTAAACGCAAGTGTAACTTTTTAAAAATTAACAAGAAGAATGTTTTTATGAACGTAGTCTTTCCCTGACATTATTTTGAATTTTTTTTTTTTTCAAGTTACACAGCACACTTACCCTAATAGATAAAAAAATTAAAGTCACCTTTTTGGAGCACCCTGTAGTACAGTTTTTTTTTTTTTTGTATGATTAAAAATTCTCAATAATTCAGCTTATTTTTTTTTCAAACTGGATGAAAACTAGTTTTTTTTGTATTTTTTCTCCTTTAATCTTACGTGTAAGAGACCATAGAAAAAAAAAGACCACACTGTAAAAATAGGAGCGATATCGAACTACATTATTTTTTCGTGTTTTTTTCCTTTTTAATTTCTGTATGACAGACAAACAAAGAACAAAAACTGGATGAAAACTAGCGCGCTCGCTCGCGGCTGCTTTTTTTTTAATTGTTTTGTACAGGCAAGCCTTAAAACAAAAAAATGATGAACAAAGCAAAGTACCCGTTTGGTGATTTTTTTTTCTTTGTAATTTTTGTACAGACAAAGACACACACACAGCACAAAAAAAAAAAGACGCTTCGCCGGCAAGAAAAATAACTATGGTTAACGTTTTATTGGGTAAATGGCCTTCCTGACCATATATATGTATACTCTACATATCATACAAATTAACACACGCTTCCTCATTTTTAATTCCCCTGTATTCTTTTCACTCGGCGCACAAACCGCAAAATATAAAAACGCAAAACACGTTTTCTGTTGATAGCGGGGGGGCGCATATCGTTAATTGCCACCTTTCTTGGTGCGCTAGATATCTATACAATTTAAAATAAAAAAAAAAACAACTCAGCAAAAATATCGTTCTCGGAGGAGCGAGATTAAGGTTCAAGAGTCAGAGCATAATAGCGACGCCATTTCGAACAAAAGCCAAGATTGAATGGGCTAGAAAAGAAAAAAAAAAAAAAAGCAAAATGGCGACTGTAATTTTCGAAAAAAAGAGTTTTTAGTTTGTCTGATTGCGAAGTAATTGTGGTGTGGGTGAAGGTGTGTTTTACGAAAAAACATGCCCGGAGAGCAGTTCTTAACAGGAGTTATTCATTATACAGATCCAGTAGTTGTTCATTGAGGAGGAAATCCAAGAAGTATATACATACACGGGCAATCTTTTTCAGAAATCGTAATTGGGTATTTACATCCACAAATATAGCTTTTACCTAAGCGCGCATCTATTAAAATCTGGACTGTATTCAATGAACTGGGGTTTTTTTTTTCTTTTAGAGCAATTATTTTAAATGAAGGTTTTTATATTATTTATTTTAAATACTACATTTCGCAAGACCCCATGGATGATTTGCCTGGCTGCTATTGTTCGTGGATGTTTAAAAGCTGGCTTTATACCACACCATCCCGGGAGGTTGAACCGGGTCTGTCCCGGTTTCAGACAAGGGTCCCCCGGTCAGTATCGGCCTAGCAAAATGATACGTGTGCAAGAAGGATTTCTCCCGCCCCTTCCAATGAAAATAGGGTTAGATATATCGGTATAGGCTTGTTTATTTTATTTGTGGAACAAAAGTTATCAGCCTGTTCAAATGGCTAATTTGCATTCCAGGGGCGGATGAATGCAAGTTTGTAGGGGGGAGGGCGGTTAATTAGAAGATTGACATATACATCCAGTTTACGGAAGTAAATTAGGATCTTTTACATTAATTTCTTTTTTCTCGCGGCGGGGCGCCTTTAATCCGCCCTTGCTGCATTCAAAATTAAATTAAAATGTAATTTTTAGTGCAAGTATTGCGAATAAAAATGTAAATGTTCCCTTTAAGGAGACGAGCGCTGCATTGGGCAGTAGCATACAATAAATCGTCTGGTAAGCGCAGGCCCGGACTGGCTCCTTAAGGGGCCCTGGGCTAGAGATTGAAAAGGGGGCCCTGTTCTGAGGAATTCAGAGGGAACAGCATATTAGAATATGCAATGCAGTCTGACCTCTATTGAACGAAATCGGTCAATCCCGGAGAAATGTTCGCTCTCTGTAGAAAATTCGTTCAATAGAGATTCACCTTTTAAATGCTTTAAACGGCATACAACTGACTTTAAATTTACCAATACTCAATATTATTGAATATAGTAGTTATTTACACTTTTAAAAAATAAATAACAATTTCAGTTTTTTTATTTTTTTTTTTCCTACTTACCAAATAAGAAATCTGCAAGGAGAAATAAAAAGGTTAAAAAATACGGCCGAAACTTTTGTGTTTAAGTCCATCATTTTACGATAAAATGAATGAATTTGAATGTCATTATCGTATTCATTATAATAAGTAAAATTAAGAATACATTACCATCATGCGGACTGTGTTCACCTTCAATTTAATTAGGTACTGTCGGACCTAATTAAATTGAATCACTCGTTGGTGATCCTTAATTGCTGTAAAAGTCTCGTTTTGTCTGTTTTTCGACAGCCATTTTACTACACTCGGTGAGTTAAGGCACCTGTGTGAAAACCAGTTCAAGGTCACTGATACAAATGAAATATAGTAAAAGAGCAAAATAAGTTCGTAATGTTCAGAAATATATTTAGAGAAATAGCGAAAATAAAAAGTTAAACCGCAAGAAAAACTTCGTTCGGTAGAAAATTAATTTTGTTATTCGGAGGTTTTTTTTTACGAAGAAATTCGCACAATGTTCTTGGTTTCCAGGAAAAATTCGCAAATAGAAGTTCGTTCAATAGAGGTCCGGACTGTATTTGAAAATGAGGCTCAGGTGCCTAAAAACCGGAACTATTTTAGAGCTTTCCGGGGCCCCCGATTCTACGGCCATCGCAGACCATTCGACCTGGCCCAGTCCGGCCCTGGTTGATGTTGTTTAGGCTTTATGGCAGATGGGGCAAGGATAGAACGGAAACTACTAACACATCTCAACATTGGAAAAACAGGGAAATAGGAAAAATAAATACATAAAATAAAATAAAATCAAGCAGAGAGAGAGAGATAGTTAAAATGTCTCTTCAAATAGAGATAATCTGTTGAAGCGATTGACATTTGAATGCAATGTCACAAATGAAGCTGTTTCAAGTCGCCTTTCATTAAGAAATTTTCGCCCAAAATCGCCCGAGTCATTTGGCAGTGGCGGTCACGGCCCGGCGAGCGTGACGAGAGTCGTGTGAATTTAGAAAAATAGAACTAAAAAGGGGGGGCTGTCTATCAATGACGTCACATATTTCTAAAATATTACGTTGTAACGAAAGTTTTCCGCTACTCCAAGTACTGCCTGCACAAGCAGTTTGCGTTGGTGTCTTTGCCAATATTTTGTAAAACGATTTTTGTTATTTGAAAGAAAAGACTTGTTTTAGAGCACTGTGTTGTGAAATCCGTAAAACAATATCGTTATGATTAAGTATAAGGTGTCTGAAATGGAACTACCACGCTACCAGATTGATCCATCATTTACTCTCAGTTCTGTCGCAAAAAGTCAGCTACAGAATGACACTGAATCATGTGTACAGCTTAAGGTACTACTGTTGTATCCTATGACACTGTGAAGATTTGGTACCGAAAGTTCAAAAACGAGGACTAGGATATTAAAGAAGCAGAGCGCTCTGACCAGACTACTGATGCTGATGAGGCCCGCCTACGAGAATTTGTGGAAGAAGATAAAATATTCATCCACGAGAGCTAGCTAAAAGAGTCAGACTTTAGTGCCATGTCCATTAGTCGCGCTAAGCATCGCATAAACTTGACATATAAGGTCAATAGCTGGGTACCGCGTGAGCTGACTCAAGCAAATCTGGCGGAAAACTTTCGTTACAACCTGATATTTTGGACTCCCACCCTCTTTGTCACAAGATGTTCAAACCTCTAATACTTTAGCCCCGATAAAAAAAAAAAAAAAAAAAAAAGTGCTCATTCTGGTCGTTGTTCCAAAATAGCTTTAAACTTGAATCGGATGACTTTAAATAATGTTTATTTCTACCCAAAATGAGGGATGTCACACTTATGGAGTCCTCTTGTCACAAAGTGTCACCAGTTTTACGTCGCCCACTTCCCCCCTTGAAGCGTGTTGGCCGAATGGATATAGTTACTCAGCCTTTTTACAGACCGAATTCAGACCGGGCCTATTTTAAATTAGGTTTTTTTTTTTTTTGCATATTCTGTCTTCTAATGCATTAGTTAAGGATATGAGTCATCTAAATGGGGGTAGGGATTCTGTGTACAATTTTCACTGTGCTTCCCCGCTGGGAGCATGAATGATTTCAGACTCCACTTTTACACGGGTTTCAAAAACGGAATAGAGTATTCTCACGTGACGTCACTGAAATTTTTTTTAGGTCAACTCGGATATTTAGGGATACAAAGCCACGTTTTCGGCCAATGAACATTCTCAAATGAAGGAATGTTTGACTAAAAAAAATTGGTTGCTAAGGTGTGACGTAGTGATAATGACGTAGGTGAAAGAGCTCTATGGACTGATGGACAGTTTATAAATAAATAAGTGAAACATTAAGAGTGGATAAAAGATTTATTTTTAAATTTAAGTCAAGACAGTGGCGCACCCAGGATTTTAGTTTAGGATGGGCTGGCTACAAATACTGCTGAACTCGGTTATAGTGACCTCAATTATAGTTATAATTCTCTTATAACGTCAAAATATTCTGTGCCAGTCGACTTGCCCATAGAACATAACCCCACGAGCAATGTAACTCATTTTAGAATCCAATAATTATAGGATCTTTTCAGTGATGTTGTAACCAAGTTTAACCGTGTTTCATGCTCTAACTGTAAGTTTTTATTTAAAAACTAACATCTTTTTGGGGTAAAAAGTATTTTAGAAATAATTTGAAGACAAAAAAGAAAACATTTAACTCATGAGTGACAATTTTTAATTTTCAATACTTTTCACTTCTAATTTCCCAGCTTTAGGGGGGGCTTCGGCCCCCATAGCCCACCCCGTGGTGCGCCTATGAGTCTATGGTGCGCTTATAGTCGTGGGAGCCTAGAGTCGTGGAGCCTATAGTCGCCTAGGGAGCCTATAGTCGCCTAGAGTCGTGGTGCGCCTATGGGGCGCCTATGAGTCAAGATATGAATTAAGTTTGAAGGAGGCGGGGGTGCACCAAGATAGGTGAGTAAAAATGTATGAAAATGGCTATTTTTATGATTTTTACTTTCCGAACATGTACCCTGTCAGGAAAGTAGTGTCATCATGAAAAAATTCGACTTCGAGATTGGGGTGTATGGACACAATTCATTTATGCTATTTTTACGAGATGTATGTATGCGTGGTGTATGTGAGTGAACACGATAGCTCCTAAACGGTACATTCGATGGAGCTCAAATTGGGTCTATAGGTTATAAATCACCATCGCAAGACCGGTAATGGATTTGGGTGTGTATAGGACTTATAGTTTTTCTA